>PVJD01019534.1:0-11457 GCA_004026545.1 Mormoops blainvillei
TTATATTTTATATTGGAAAATTAAAATTTATTTTTTTAAAAAGAGGTAAAAGCATACCTAGTGTCCATAGAACAAAATGTGGCCCATCCATACAATGAAATATTTTTCATCTTTGAAAATGAAAGAAATACTGACACAAGCTAAAAGATGGATGAACCTTAAGGATATTGTGCTAAATGAAATAAAATAGTGAAATTCACAGAGACAGAAAATAGAACGGTGGTTGCCAGTGGCTGGGGAGGGAGAAAAGGGGTTATTGTTAAACGGTGACAGAGTTTCAGTTTTGCAAGATAAAAACTTGGTAGAGATCTGATGCATGACAATGTGAAATACTTAACACTACTGAACTGTACACTTAAAAATGTTTAAGATGGTAAATTCCTATGTTATGTTTTTTTTACCACAATCAAAAAACTACACATACCTATTTTTCTTTTTTAAATATTTCATTTATTTATTTTTAGAGAGCGGAAAGGAGAGAGGGAAGGAAACATCAATGTGTGTTTGTGGTTGAAATAATTTATACATCAGTAATTTAAAAATAAAAATTATTTTAAAAGAAACAGATGATATAAATAAACTTATATCTACTATTGGAATTGAATCAATAATTAATAATCTTTCAAAACTGGAAGTACTAGGCCCAGTTGGGTTTACTGCTAAATTCTACCAAACATTCGAGGAAGAAATTATACCAATTCTCTACAACCTCTTTCAGAGAATAGAAGCAGAAGGAATACTTTTCAAGTCATAGTGAAGCCAGAGTTACCCTAGTACCCAAACTAAAAAAAGGCATTATACGGAAGTAAAACTACAGAGCAATATTTCTCATAAATGTAGATGTAAAAATTCTCAACAAGTATTAGCAAATCAAAACCAAGAATGTGTAAAAAATGTTTTACACTACGACCAAGTGGTATTTTTCTCAGGTAGGTAAACTGGTTCAACAGTCAAAAATTAATTAATATAATCTGTCATGTCAACATGCTAAAGAAGAAAGATAATATAATATCAATAGATGCAATAAAAACATTTGTCAAAATCAAATACTCACTTATAATAAAATCCCTTAGCAAACTAGGAATAGAGGGAAGCTTCCTCATAAAGTTATAAACAGAGTGATTTCTAGTGGGAATCTCTAAGAGTTTCTGTTACCTGACAGGTGACCTGCACCTAAGTGGATCTGCCCAGGGCCAGTTGGTGGTATTGCTGTCAGTGGAAATTAGGCTCTTCCATAGGATCACAAGGAAAGTATTCCAAGGACCCATGCATGGGAGATTGTTGTGTAGCAAAATGGATTATTTGTGTGGAAACAGAAGCTGCCCCCAGGGTTCCCAAGTGCCCATCTCCATCCATCGCATCATGGAAAATCAGGACCAAAAATAGGGTCAATGTCCAGAGATCCTGTGCCGTGCCAAGTCTAGCTCAGTCCAGTCTTTCTCATCAACCAGCTAGCTTAGCTTGTGTCCCTGCTGCGATCCATTGCTGTGCTGAGGTATTCAGGCTTCCACCTGGAGCTTGTATGTGGAGTTAGCACAGCCATGGGCCATGCAGCTGCTAAGGTCACGTGGAGAGAGGATGTGCAAGTGCAAGTGGTGAGTGCGTGACCAGGTGAAAGAGAGAGAGAGAGAGAGTGAGAGAGAGAGCAAGAGCGAGCGAGCTCTGTTCCCTTGGGATTGTTTAGCTTGGGGTTGGGATGGACCAGGTGATTTTTCAAATGGTTCAATGAACTTCCCAGGTTTCTATGTACTTTTGCTAGGTCCACTCCCTAATTAGACTGCCAGGCATCTATGACCAAGCTCCTGTGCCATTTTGACTTCTGTTGTATGTGCCTGCCTTCCTCTGCTCCCACCAGGCAATCTGGTAAGGAGGCAGGAAGGGAGGGGTGTTAATCCCCTTGGCAGAGCAATACTACAATCCCCTGAGGTGTAAGCAAACAGGTTTATGTTCCCCAGTTTATTAAGCTCAATGTCTAAGTCCCTTTGCTCTCTTTTCTTTACTAATAATTAGTAAACTACTGACAGCAACAGTATGTGTGCTCTTGTGTAGGAAAAATTTCACAACACAAGTCCAAGTGAATATTAGGGTATGTTTATTAAAGTTGGGGACAGTAAAACAGGGGAGGGCTCAGCATAGAGGAAGCAACAGGAGATTCTAGGCTGGGCTAATTTAGCTCACTGGAAAATCAGAGAAGAGGGGATCTTGGGGACATGTTCAGGGAATTAGCCTGGGATGAGCTGCTGCTACCCATTGCTCCCTGGTGGCAATTCTTGTGCGATCCCTTAGAGTTCAGGAGATGTGAGCCTGTGGGGGAGAGGGAGGGAAGAAGAAAGGGAAGGAAATGGCAAGGTCTGCTCCCCAGAGGGAGAGTGCTTGCTGGTTCCTTTGTCTTGAGGCTTTTATCTCTCTCTTACTTGCAGGAATCTTAGGGAAGGTCTCAGAAGAGGGTTTCAGCAGAATATTCATCAGTTTTCCAGGTGCGCTCTTTCAGGGTCATGGTCTCTACTGATAGGTCAGCACCAGGGCGGGGTTGTTAGTCATTGCAGCTAGTCCTGGCATTGCCTATCTTGTTTTGTTGCTTTTCTGGGCCTGGAACTCAAATACAACTGAGGCCTAGTTCTTATCTCGAGGGAGGTGACCTTCTGCATTGGGCTGTAAATTGCTTGGCCTGTTTGTTCAGCTCTCTGTCTCAGTTTCCCTATTCCATCTGTCCTAGCTTACTGACCTGTCTCAATTTTACTTTAGATTTGAATTTACTACAAAAGATACACTAGTTTCTTGGACAATGCTTAAAAGGGTAGTTACAAGGACAAGCAGTAATTACAAATATTCAGTACCATTAGACTGTCTTGTCTTCAGTCTAGCATGGCTCCAGTGGCTTGTTGGGACATAAGGTAATGCTGGGATTCCCTGGCCTTATTTTGTGCATGTGTGTGTGTGTGTGTGTACAGAAAAACCTATTTATTTATTTATTTATTTATTTAAGTATATTTTATTGACTACGTTATTACAGCTGTCCCAATTTTTCCCCCTTTGCCACCCTCTGCCTGGTACCCTCCTTCCCTCCAGCAATCCCTCACCCTTAGTTCATATCCATGGGTTGTGCATATAAATTCTTTGGCTTCTCCATTTCTTATACTATTCTTAACATTAGATGCAGAGTTCAAAACACTATTTTGTACCTACCAATTATGCTTTTTAATCCCTGAACCTTTTCTCTCATTCTCCTCCCTCCCTCTCCCAGCTGATAACTCTCCAAATAATCTCCCATACCTATGATTCTGTTCCTGTTCTGGTTGTTTGCTTGGTTTGTTGGTTTTTTTGTTTTTTAGATTCAGTTGTTGATAGTTGTGAATTTGTTGATTTTTAATGTTTATAGTTTTGATCTTCTTCTTTTTCTTAAAAAGTCCCTTTAACATTTCATTTAATAAGGGCTTGGTGATGATGAACTCCTTTAGCTTTACCTTGTCTTGGAAGCACTTTATCTGTCCTTCCATTCTAAATGGTAGCTTTGCTGGTTAGAGTAATTTAGGTTGTAGGTCCTTGCTTTCCATCACGTTGAATACTTCTTGCCAGTCACTTCTTACCTGCGAAGTTTCTTTTGAGAAATCAGCTGACAGTATTATGGGAGCTCCTTTGTAGGTAACTCTGCTTTTCCTTGCTGCTTTTAAGATTCTCTCTTTTTCTTTAACCTTTGTCATTTTAATTATGATATGTTTGGGTGTGGTCCTCTTTGGGTCCAACTTGTTTGGGACTCTCTGTGCTGCTGGGACTTGTATGTCTATTTCCTTTGCCAAATTAGAGACTTTTTTTTCATTATTTTTTCAAATAAGTTTTCAATTTCTTGCTATTCCTCTTGCCTTTCTGTCGCCCCTGTGATTCGGATGTTGGCATATTTGGAGATGTCCCAGAGTCTTCTTATACTATCCTCATTTTTTTAAATTCTTCTTTCTTTTCTGGTTGAATATTTCTTTCTTTCTTATGTTCCAAATCATTGATTTGAATCCTAGCTTCCTTCCCTTCACTGTTGGTTCCCTATGAAGAAAATAAATTTTTCTTTATTTCATTTAGTGTAACCTTCATTTCTTCCTTTATGTTGTTTCTGTACTCAATTAGTTCTTTGAGCATACTGATCACCAGTGTTTTGAACTCTGCATCTGATAGGTTGGTTATCTCCATTTCATTTAGTTCTTTTTCTGGGGTCTTATTCTGTTCTTTCATTTGGGCCACATTTCTTTGTCTCCCCAATTTGGCAACCTCCCTGTGTTTGTTTCTGTATATTAGGTAGAGATGCTTTGACTCCCTGTAAATTGTGTGGGGTGGAGGCTTAGGTAATCTCCAGGGTGGGGCGACGTGCTTCACTGTTTTGTGGCTCTGTCTGGAGGGAGGGTTCAGAGAGGGGACTGTGCTGCTGCCTGACTTCTGGGGGTTTGCCTGAAACTCGCCCCATTTCCAGTCACTTCACTCATTCCTCATATGTGACTGGTCCTTCCAGCTGTTGCCCTGGTGTTGAATCCCAGGATGGGTGAGTTTGTGTATGTTTTAAGACCGTGCGGGCCCTTTAAGGGGAGTTTCCTGAAAAACCTACAGTTTTTTCTTCTGCCCTAACCCCCACTGGTTTTTGTATCCAAATGTTATGGGGATTTATCTTCCCAGCACTTGGAACCCTGGGCTGTGTGGTCTCACCTGGGGCTGGGATCCCTCACTCCCAAGGTATCCCTCCCAAGTTTTATCTACCACACATGAATGTGGGACTACCTGTGCCCATTCTGCCTCAGCTGCCATCCCCATATCTCTGCCCTTCCTACCCATTTGGATGAATGTGGCTTCCTTAAATCCTTGGTTGCCAGACTTCTGTACAGTTAAATTTTCTGATGATTCTGGGTGTTATTTGTTTTCAGATTTAGTTGTAATTATTTTTGTGGTTATGAGAGGAGGTGAAGCATGTCTACCTAAACCTCCATCTTGACCAGAAGTCCTGGAATTCCCTAGCTTTAAACATGATGAGGTTCATTTACTAGGGAGCAGCTGATCTCGGGTGGGGGGCACAGTTCCCCAAACAGGAAGTTCCGTGACGTGGCAGTGACAGAAAATGCTGAGCATGGCATATTTCAGATCCTTAGTCTATGAATTCCCATGAGTTCACTTTCTAAATCCAGATAGTGCAAAAATGAGATTTTCAGGTATTTAAATTTTGCTCCCATTCTCCATTCCTCCAAAACCATTATGTTGACTTAAGTAAACTTTAAAAAATATATCTGCTTATGATACTGACATAAAGATCATTTTAGACTCTTGGTTATGTTAATTATGTGGAAATGAAAAGAAATGAAATCATTAGTGAAAATGGAAAAAAAGAAACTAGTAATGATGATTAATAAACCTTATCATTTGAGTTCACTGTAGACATCAGGCCACACCTTCATTGTTTGCCACCCAGACAGAAACATACAGGTGAAAGGTTTGGGAGTGACATTCAATGGTCTTGGATTTGAACTGCACTGTCAACACTTACTGGTTGTGTAACTTTGGGCAAACTACCTGCCCTCTTTGAAACTTAGTTTTTCTACCTATGTACTGAAATAATAAAAACTCACAAGATTATTGGGCAAATGAAAGGGGGTGAGATTTGTGACAATAGTTGTCATAGACCAGGCCTCGCAGAGGTTATTCAATCAGTCAAATTACTTCATTTCTTTTCCCAAGCTCCTCTCCCTCACTGGGACCACTGCATAGGATCCTAGCCATATTTTGGGGCTAAAACGTGTCCCTTTTCTAGCTACCCTCCAAACAGTAGCCTCCAACTTTACCTGTTAACAAGCGTATAAATGTTCTGGGGGGCTGTTGAAATGCAGATATGCTCCTGTAGGTCTGGAAGGGGGTCTGAGGTTCTTCAGCCCAGAGTTGATGCTGCCTCAGCTGCAGTCATGTATGGCTCCACTGACCTGGGCGATGACATGAACGTACATTTTTTTCTTTCCACCCCCACTTGGCATCTTTAAAACCCCACCACTCAGCTCTGTCACACACCTAAAGAAAAGCTCCAAAACACACTTGCTGTTGGTATTTCCGAACAATTCCATCTCATTCCTAGAGCCCCCGGCTACCAGAGTTGCATGTTCATTGTGTCATTTTCATCTTGCCTAGAGTTTTGAATGGAATGCTTAACCTCTTTCCCACAGTTTCAACCTTGGCTCTTTAAAATGATTTTGACTTTACGTATGTGACATGTCCTTAGTTACTGTCCTCAACCTTACACAAGTAGGAAACAGGCATTTCCTGAAGAATTCAGTCGGTTGCTTCAGATGACAGTGTGGGCCAATGGCTTCTCTCCTGCAGGCACTCTGTTGATTGTGTCTGGATAATGACCCACTTTTTGTCCAGGGCTGCATGTGCCAGCTGTTTGGTATGGTCCCTGCGTGGGCTTTGTAGCCCAGTGGAGTAGTGTGTTGTTTGGTTTTATACACACCTCTACCTGGTGATATTTCTTTTCTTTGTCTTTTGCGTAAGAGGAAGCATCATGTCTTGATTAAGGGCTAAGATTGCAGCCTTCTCTCTGGATTTGCTCCTGCTTCTTCCACTGACTGCTGGGTGGCCTTCAGGAAGTTAACCTCTCCAAACCTCAGGGTCCTCATCTGGAACAGAGAGAAAAATCATACCAGCCTGGTAAGAGTGCCAAGAAGACTCAGTGAAATGACTCAATGTTTGTAGAGTAGTTAGAGCAGAGCCTGACACTTAGTGAGTGCTTGTTAGTGATGCATGTGACCTGAGTACTGGGGGAAAGACTTCTGGTGCTTGTGTGAGAGCAGTTCTATGCGATATATTTTGGGGACCTTGGTTTTGATTGTTTATCGGCTTTACATTGTGTTGTTGAATAAAAAGACCCATTTACTTGTATAGCATCAGTCTGCCAGCATGGCAGGATTTGAGAGTCTTGGGAAGATTCATTGTGGAGTAAAACTCTGCACAGAAAACAGAAAAGGTGCTGCTCACAGTTGTATGCACTGAGTAGTGCACCCCTCCTGTGAGCTCCACTGTCAGCATGATTGCCCTGAGATAGCACGATGACTGTGATAATTTTCCTGCAGGCACAGTAAGGTGTCTGGAGAAAGGTCCCTTTTTCTGATGAGGAAGGTGATGCTCAGCTGGTGAGGAATTTGCCCTGCACTGGGGCAGGGCAGCAGTGAGGCAGAGAAATGCAGCAGTGTGAGGGCCTCAGCATGTTGTGTGTGAAGGCTTTCGTGGGCCTGACCACCTCACTGGCATGGTCCTGGCGGCCCTTCCAGGTACCCACCATCTCTGCAGCGCACATGCCACAAGGCTCTGTTCTGCTGAATACTTTGAATGAACAGGGACGTTGACAAGTAACAGGCCCTCATGTGATTTGTCATTCTGACTACCCACAGACCAGCCCGTTACAGCCATTACTGTCCCCAAGCATAAGCTGAAGTGTGACTGGTCTCGCATTCTTGCACCTCATTGTCGGCCTTCTCTTACGAGGATCATTTCTTCAGGAAATGAGTTAAAATTGTGTATTCTCTTCATTCTGTACCTTTGTAGATCTATAGTCATCAGATTTGGGGTGGTTTTTCTAAGACGTAACAAGAATAAGCTGTGCCTGAACATCACATGTTTTTATGTTCTACATCAAATTAGAAACATAACATTTTATAATATCTAAATATTATAGAATGCATTGCATTTCTTTATTTTCTAAACAAAACGATATCCTTAGATATGTCCAGTATTTTTTCAGAGAAAAATTTGAAGTCTTACTTGCATTTGTTAGTAAGAATTTTGCTATACTTGCCAAACCAGCAGTAGAAGGGAAATTTCTTATTAATTTAATATAAAATGTTGTTACCAGAAACATACAAAAATATCATACTTAATGGTAAAACAGTACTAATATTCTCATTAAAGTCAATAAAGTCAATAGAAAAAATAACAAAATATTTTGATAAACATTTTATAAAAGATGTAAGCACATAAAAAGATGCTCAACATCATTAGTCATCAGGGAAAGACAAATAAAAATGACCACAGACACATTAAAATGGCTGGAATTGAAAAAATGAACAATACCAAGTACTGGCAATGATGCAGAGCAACTTGAATTTTAACACACCCATTGATGGGAATGTAAAAGGATACACTCCAGAAAACAGTTTGGCAGTCTCTTATCAAGTTGTTTATAAGAATTTCACTGCTCAGTATGTTCCGAGAGAAATTAAAATGTATGTCCACCTAAAGATTCGCACACTGATGTCTAAAAGCCTAAATTATAAAGACCCCTGAATATTTATTAACAGATGAAAGAATAAACAAATTGTGGTATCTTTATACAATGGAATATGCTCACATACACACAGCAACAAGGATGACTCTCAAAAATATAATACAAAATAAAAGAAACAGAAACAAAAGTTACATATCATTTGAGTTCATTCATAAGAAATTCTTTAAAAAAGGCATTAGTAATCTCTAATGACAGAAAGAAGATCAGTGATTGCTGGGGTTGGTGGAATGGAGAGGTTACATACAAAGGGAATCATAGGGAACTTTCTGGTGTGAGGGAAACCTTCCTTACTTTAATTAACTGTACACTAAAATGGGTGCATTTCATTGTATGTAAATTATATCTCAAAAAAGTATATTTTAAAAAGTGTCTTAGTTTTTCATATTGAATTTTTGTGTCCTTGCTTCATTTTTTCTTTGGTTTTTCTTTTCCTTTGCTTTTGCTTATTGAATAGGAGGAAGGATTTGAGGCTGTTGATGTGTAAGACCGCTGGACATCAGTTCTTATCAGCCCATCTAATCTGTGGGCCCTCCTTCCTGAGTCTGTCCTGATTTCTTCTCAGTTACATCTGGCCCTGAGTCTTAACTTTATCCCTCGTGTCAAGGGATTGGTTTCTAGACTAGATGTTGATGTTCATTGTTCAGGGGTGAACCCAACTCTCCCTCAGCTTCTGGTTTTTCTCTGTTCAACCCAGGTGGGGAAGGCACCTCACTCTTGTCTGCTAACAAATCCAGCCCCTGCTCCAGTTTGCTGACCCTAACAAGGCCCAGCCAGCAGTCCCAGAAGAAACAGAATGTCCACCAGGTAGGGTGGGCACTCTGCTCTGGCTGGCTGAGTATGGTGGGAGGAGGCGAGAAAGCCAAGGAAGACTTCATGGTACAGGAAATGCTTTAACAATTGCATGCAAAGAGGCTGGTGTATTTCCACTGTGTCAGACTGAGTCCTTTGTGATCATTACTTCCCTTAACCCTACTATGCCCGACGGCTGAGTGGAGATGGAGCCAGCTTCCAGATTTGCGATGATTGCTCTTTGCACTCTACTCCACAGGGTCTCAGGGTCAAGCCCTGCTGCCCTCACCACACTTACAGCAGAAGGGATATCTTCCCTCAGAGGAATGGTGGGTATACAGGGAGGGCTGGCAGTCCTGACTTCCTGGTTCCATGAAAAGCACAAGGAGCAGAGATTAGTGTTGGGGTGTCACTGATCCAGGTAGAGAGGGTGATAGGAAGGCACAGCTTTTGGTGACCCCTGTTTTACATGGACTGAGTTGCATAGGCAGCCAAGTCATAGGACTCATAGAGCAGCCTGAAAGAGAGAGCAGGCCCAGAGCCGTGGCAGCCCCCTGCACAGAGGGCACAATTAAAATGACGCATGGGTGTGGCGTGGAGGGGCGGCAGGAGGCAAGGGACCTACCAGTAGGTCTCTGAAATAATGAAATCAGAGCATTTTAGAGCATGGAGAATCTTAAGTTATGACAAAATCCAACCATCTATTACGTAGATGAATAAATGTGCTCTGAGGAATTTGAGTTTTTCCCAAAGTCTCAGTGGTTAATAATTTATGGCTTAAAATGAGAATTCTAGTTTCCCCACCATGAGTCAAGTCATTTCTACCATCAGATCAAGAGGCTGAGTTTTGTTCATTTTTATCCTTAGCTTCTTGATTGGTTTTAGCAGACTCCTGTATCTGATCCCACCAGACTGCAAGCTGACCTCCTCATAAACTTTTGAAATAAATTGTCAAGGAACTGTGCTTTTCTAAAGTGCTTTATATCCTATCCAAATTCCATTTGACTAACAGAAGAAATGCATACAAAGCAATACAGTAAGACAAATATGGCCAGGCTCACCAGAGAAAATAATTTTCTACTATTGAACCACAAAATAACACAGTACGGTCCCTCTCCGACAGTGGATATCACTATGCCACTGACTCTAGAATGGACATATTCGTACAGCTTCATCTTATCAGAATCTTCATGTCCTTTAAGAACTGCCACCCTCCCCTCTAAACTCTGTTTGTTTCCATCTGGGACATCGACACTTATTCATAGCTCTACCAGAATATTTTGTTGGTTGGCAAACCATCCTCCATCTTTTTCCACTAGCATAGGCATGAATCCATCTGAGTGACACTAGTTGAGAACAGCTTTATAATTTAAACTGAAACTCTTGAAAAACTAAGAGAAAATTTCCATATTTTTCAAAGCTGCTGAAATAGTAAATTTCACTTGAATGCATTATTTTGAATTTCTCTGTTATACGTGATTGTTTAAAAAAATTAAAGTTTGAGATTTCATATAAACAACAGAGAGAGAGGTACCACCAAAAACAAGTGAAGCTGATACATCTGAACTTCTCTTGCTGAGTAACGACTGAAAGGTGTGTTATCATGGTGGCTGGACTATACTGGTCAAACATTCTTGAAACTTCAAACAACCCTTAGTATGTAGGCCAACCGTGTGGAGGAAATAATAATAGCACACATATGATATCAATTAGACCACAAAGAATCAAGTAAAAGTAGCCCTGGCTGGTTTGGCTCAGTGGATTGATGCCAGCCTGTGAAACAAAGGGTTTCTGGTTTGATTACCAGTCAGGGCACCTATCTGGGTTGTGGGCCAGGTACCCAGTAGGGGGCGTATGAGAGGCAACCACACATTGATGTTTCCTTCCCTCTCTCCTTTCCGCTCTCTAAAAATAAATAAATGAAATATTTAAAAAAGAAAAATAGGTATGTGTAGTTTTTTGATTGTGGTAAAAAAAACATAACATAGGAATTTACCATCTTAAACATTTTTAAGTGTACAGTTCAGTAGTGTTAAGTATTTCACATTGTCATGCATCAGATCTCTACCAAGTTTTTATCTTGCAAAACTGAAACTCTGTCACCGTTTAACAATAACCCCTTTTCTCCCTCCCCAGCCACTGGCAACCACCGTTCTATTTTCTGTCTCTATGAATTTCACTATTTTATTTCATTTAGCACAATATCCTTAAGGTTCATCCATCTTTTAGCTTGTGTCAGTATTTCTTTCATTTTCAAAGATGAAAAATATTTCATTGTATGGATGGGCCACATTTTGTTCTATGGACACTAGGTATGCTTTTACCTCTTTTTAAAAAAATAAATTTTAATTTTCCAATATAAAATATAA
>PVJD01019535.1:0-11456 GCA_004026545.1 Mormoops blainvillei
CCATTGATGAAGCCAAATGGTGGAAGGATTGAGGTTTGGAGGTGGGGATGGGTGGGGATGGGGAAAGTGGTGGTGGGAAAATGTTGCCTCGGGAATGATGGGATAGGGTGCAGGGTGGAGGGAATAAAGGGGAGAAAAAAATGAGACAACTGTCATAGCATAATCAATAAAATATACAAAAAATATAACTTTTTTTAAAATTTCAAAACTAATGTTTTTAAGGATTATGATATGTTACTTCCTTTGGGAATAAAAATTAATCTATCCATCAAAAATTTATGAAAAGCTCATTTATGGGTAAATCACTGCCCAAGGCATTTAATTTTATGATCCTCGATTTCCCAAACTGTAAAGAAAGGATGAAATGAAAGAGCCTACATATACAGTGCAAAGACAATATCTTTGGGGAGAAGGTGACACTTAGCTCATCTTTAAGGTCTAGCAGGTTGTTCACAAGCTGTTATGGGGCACAAAATCAGATCATAATGAAATACATAAGCAGAGAATTTGAGCTTCCAAAGAAAATATTCTAGAAGCAGTTGCCCAGTAATTAGTAGTTTTATGACTATGGGGCAGTTATTAAATGGTAAGGGAAGTTAAACTCTGAAGACTATTCAATCCCTAATCATGGGACACTTAAGCAATACCAAGCCCAGATCCTACAGTCAATTCCATGCTATCCTTGAACAAAGAGCAGTTTTTGCAAAATGTGGCATTCAAAAAGCTTCTGCACTTCTGATCATTGATAATTTAGTTTATACTTGTATAAGCAACCATATATCCAAAGACTTTGAAAATTACAGATTTTTAATTTAGAATTTCATTGGCTAAAATTTCCCTGTTTTTTATGAAGAATCTGCTTTATAGGATTCCAGACATAGCAGGAAATAATAATAATCACAATCTCAAAAATAGTAATATTTTAATTTCATAGTGTGGTTTATAGTTTATATAATATTTTATATTCATTATCTCATTCCATAATGTTCCACACCTAGAGTTTAGGAAAGATGAGCTTGGAGAAAGTTATGAGCATAGTTGTGCGTCACATTTTTACATATGACTGTTTATCCCAGAATACATATATCACTATAAGATGCTCAGCACTCCTAGAGGTAACCTCTTTGCCTTCCCCAGCTGTCCCCTTATTTTACATTATCCCTTGCCCTTCTCCAATTTCTAATACCTTTCTACTGCCCTCTGGAACTCATCAACAAAATCTTTAATATACTCAATCACTTCTCATAATAATTTCTTTCACTTCTTGTTTTAGAGTCTACATGAAACCTGGACACTTCTTTCCCTAAAAAACTTCTCACATAGTGCTTGTTCTGTTTCCCTCATATCCTTGGACCTAGAGTCTATAGATGACTTTGAATTAAGATGGGAATCTGATGGCATGTAGTTCCAAGTTGAGGTAAGGATAATTAGGAAAGAGGGAGGGGCTGGAGGGGCAATTAGGAACAAGAGCAATATCTTCTTCTTCAGGCCCTGTCATCTTTGAGGAGTTGGACTCTCATGTGCCTTTCACTACAACCTTGGTATTTTCTTCACTCTTGATGCCTTCACTTTTCTCCTTACCAAGCTTAAAGTCCATGATCAAATTGTACATCACCCCAACTCTCTTGTCTCCTCCTTTCATCTTCATATTTGCTGAAAGATCTTCAAACCTGGTTAAGTTCAACCCTATTACTACTCTGCATTTGCATACATACCTCTAAACATTGAAGAAGAAAAAGACAAAATTATGCTGACCACTTAAACTTCATGCCCACGAAACTCAACAGGTCATTTACTGCTGCTAGAACAATAACAGTATAGGTCACCATTTCATCTAATCTTTCACCTTGCCAAATGTCTATTTTATACTTCCATCTCACCTTAAACCTCCAGCACCTCCCTCAATCTTAATATCAACTGATGACATTACATCCTATTTCACACAGAGAAGAAACAGTTAGAAGAGAAATTATATGAGTTCCAACAAGCACCAACTGCCCAAAATTTACCTATATATGGTGCTTTCTCTTCTGTTACCAGGGATAAACTCTGTTTCTAGAGAAGTCTAACACCTCCACCTGTGACTTATATTTGATCTTTTCTTACCTACTAAAGGGCAACAGACCAACAATTAATTATTTCTTCTCTCCCTTACATCATCATTTTTTCTCTTGTTATTGAGTAGTTCCCATAAACATACACATGTCCTATTATCTTAACAACAAAAATTTCTCTTGACCACACTTCTCCCTCCAGTTGCTAACCCGCTTTTCCCCTTTCCATTACAGTTATGGTAATCTCCATAAAAAAAATTGTGGCTTAACATTTCTTGAAGTCAGTACTATGTATGTTTGGTAGGAGAAAGAAAATTTAGGTTCCCTTTCAAACACACCCAAATCAGGCATTTACTCCCACCATGGCACTGAAACTGGTTTTCAATGCTAAATGCCATGGATACTTCTCGGTCTTCAATCTTACTGTCCCATCCGCAGCATTCGATACAGTTGTTACTTCTTTAACTTGATATACTTTCTCCATTGACTGCCAGGACACCAAATTTCTAGTCTTCCTAGTCAGATTTCCCATGTCAGAAACTAAACTTACACTACCTTGCAGTCTTTGATATGTCTGTTAA
The DNA here is from genome assembly GCA_004026545.1 of Mormoops blainvillei. NCBI lineage: Eukaryota > Metazoa > Chordata > Mammalia > Chiroptera > Mormoopidae > Mormoops > Mormoops blainvillei. The sequence continues at coordinate 2,636 of PVJD01019535.1, forward strand.
TGACAAGTTCTTTCTAATTCTTCAGGACAAAATCAAAGCCATTTTTTATTCCCCTTTCTCTCACATCTCATATCCAAACTGTCAGGAAATCTTGTTGGTACTTCCTTGAAAATATATATAGAATATTATCACTTGATACCACCCTGGTATCTACCTTCATCTCTTGCCTAGGTCATAACAAAAGCATCCTTATTGGCTTCACTACTTCTACCCTTTCCTCTTTTACTCAGCAACACCACAGCTGAAGAATAACCTTATTAATATAGAATCTTCCAGTGGCTTTACACTTATGTTTAAGTATTTAATGCATTTAGAGTTAATTTTCCTATGATGTAAAATAAAATTTTGATTTCATTCTTCCGCATGAGGGTCTTCCCAAGAACCATTTATCAACAAGACTGTCCTTTCCCCAGTGTGTGTTCATCATAACTTTGTTAAAGATTAGTTGATCATATGTATGTGGGTTCATTTATGCACTCTGCATTCTATTCCATTGGTTTATATGTCTTTTTTATGTCAGTGCCATACTATATTGATTACTATAACTTCATAGTATATTTTGAAGTCAGGTAGTTTAATGACACTAGTTACTGTTCTTTCTTTCTTTCTTTTTCTCTTTCTTTCTTTTTCTCTTTCTTTCTTTTCCTCTTTCTTTCTTTTTCTCTTTCTTTCTTTTTCTCTTTCTTTCTTTTTCTCTTTCTTTCTTTCTTTCTTTTTTTCTTTCTTTCTTTCTTTCTTTCTTTTTTTTCTTTCTTTCTTTTCTTTCTTTCGTTTTCCCTCAAGATGGCTTTGGTTATACAGGGTCTTCTGTGGTTCTATAGGTATTTTAGAATTTTTCTTTCTATTTCTGTGAAAATACCATTGGAATTTTGATAGAGATGCATTAAGTCTATACATTGCTTTGGATAGTATGAACATCTTAATAATATTTTTTCTTCCAATCCATGAATATAGGATTTCCATTTAATTATATCTTCTTCAATTTCTTCCATCGATATTTTACAATTTTCACTGTACAATTATTTCACCTTGTTTGTTAAATTTATATTCCTAAGTATTTTATTTAATTTTATTTTATTTCATTTAATTTCATTTCATTTGCAGCTTCATGCTTGGTTTTGGCCAAACTATTATTTTTGATGCTGTTTAAAGTGGAACAGTTTTCTTATTTATTTTCTACATAGTCCATCTTTAGTGTATTGAAATACAACTGATTTTTATATGCTAACTTATACCCTGAAATGCCATAAAAATAATTGCATAGTTTGTAGATTTTATTTAATATGTCGTCATTTTTTCTTGTCCATTTAAGTTGTCCCAATTTTCCTCCCCTTGCTCTCCCCTGCCCTACCCACTGCCCACCTCCAACATTCAGCCCTCCTTCCCCTCTCCCCCTGTTGTCTTGGTCAATGGGTCATTTATACATGTTCCTTGACTTGACCTTCCCCTTCTTTCCCTCGTTATCCTCCTCACCAGTCACCTCTGGTTACTGTCAGGTTGTTCTTTATTTCCATGCCATTGCTTCTATTTTGCTTGCTTGTTTCATTTGTTGATTAGGTTCCACTTATAGGTTACATCATACGGTATTTGTCTTTCATTGCCTGGTTTATTTCACTTAGCATAATACTCCCCAGTTCCATCCATGCTATCGCAAAGGGTAGGAGTTCCTTCTTTCTACCATAGTATTCCATAGTGTCAATATATCACTTTTTTTATTCACTCATTTACTGATGGGCACCTAGGCAGTTTCCATCACTTGGGTATTGTAAACAGTGCTATTATGAATATTGTAGTGCATCAGTTCTTTTGAATTGGTGTTTCATATTTCTCAGGGTATAATCCCACTAATGGAACTGCTAGGTCAAAAAGCAGTTCCATTCTTACTTTTTGAGGAAAATCCATACTGTTTTCCACAATGGCTGCACTAGTCTGCATTACCACCGAGAGTGTACCAGGGTTCCCTTTTCTCCACAGCCTTGTCAGTTATTTTTTTATTTGTTTCTCATAGAGACTCTGACTGGTGTGAAGTGGTATCTCATTGTGGTTTTAATTTGCATCTCTCTGATGGCTAGTGATGCTGAGCATCTTTTCATATGTCTCTAGTCCCTCCGTATGTCCTCCTTGGAGAAGTGTCAGTTCAGGTCCTTTGTCAATTTTTTAATTGGATTGTCTATCTTCCTGGTGTGGAGTCATGTGAATTCTTTACTTATTTTGGAGATGAAAACCTTGTCTAAGGTACCATTGGTAAATATATTTTCCAAATGGTTGGTTCCCTTTTCATTTTGCTGATGATATTTTAGCCTTGCAGGCACTTTTTAATTTGATGTAGCCCAATATGTTTATACTTCCCCTTATATCCCTTGTTCTAGGGCACATATTGGTGAAAACATTGCTGCATGGAATATCTGAAATTTTCCTACCAATGTTCTCCTCTAGGACTTTTAGGTGTCACAACACATATTTAAGTGTTTTATCATTCTTCAGTTTCCTTTTGTGTAAGGTGTAAGTTGGCGGTCTAGTTTCTTTTCTTTTTCTTTTTTTTTTTTTGCATGTAGCTGTCCAGATGTCCCAACACCATTTATCAAAAAAGTTATTTTTGCTTCATTTTATGTTCCCATCCCTTTTGTCAAATATTAACTCATCATATTGACATGGGTTTATTTCTGGGTTCTCTGTTCTATTCCATTGGTCTAAATGTCTGTTCTTGTGTTGATACCAGACTCTTTGGATTGCTGTGACCTTGTAAAATAGTTTCATGTCAGATATTGTGATACCTCCTACCTTGTGCTTCTTTCTCAAAATCACTGAGGCTATTCAGAGTCATTTATTGTTCCATATTAATTTTTGAATTATCTGTTCTATATCTGTGAAATATGTCATTGGAATTTTAATAGGGATTGCATTGAATCTATAAGCTGCTTTGGGTAGTACGGACATTTTTATGTTGTTAATTCTTCTAATCCATGAACAATGTATATACTTCCATTTATTTGTGTTCTTCATTAATTTCTTTTTTCAATGTTGTATGGTTTTCTAAGTACAGGCCTTTTACACCCTTGGTTAGGTTTATTCCGAGGCACTTTATTTTTCTTGTTTCTATAGCAGATGAGATTTTTTTTCCTGATTTCTGTTTCTAATGCATCATTGTCAGTATACAAAAATGCCTTTGATTTCTGAATATTGACTTTGTATTCCGCTATTCTGCCGAATTCACTTAAGGTCAGGTATTTTTTTGGTGGAGTCTATAGCTTTTTCTGTGTACATTATCATGTCATTTGTAAATGATGATAGTTTTTATTCCTCTTTCCATTTTGGATACCTTTCATTTATTTTCCTTTTCTTATCTCTGTGGCTAGGACTTCCAATACTATGTTGAATAGAAGTGATGAAAGCGGACACCCTTCTTCCTGATCTTAGTGGGAAAGCTTATAGTTTTGTCCATTGAGAATGATGTTGACAGTAAGTTTCCCATACATGACCTTTATTATATTGAGGTGTTCTCCTTCTACTCCCACTTTCTTGAGTGTTTTTATCAAAAATGGGTGCTGTGCTTTATCAAGTGCTTTTTCCACATCTATTGATATGATCATGTGTTTTGTGTCTTCCCTTTTGTTTATGCAGTTTACTGATTTGTGAATATTGTATCACCCTTGTATCCCTGGGATGAATTCTACTTGATCATGGTGTATGATCTTTTTAATGCATGACTGGATGTGGTTTGCCAATATTTTTTTGAGGATTTTAGCATCTATGTTCATCAGAGATATTGGCCTGTACATTTCTTTCTTTTTTGTGTCTTTATCTGGTTTTGTGATTGGGATAATGCGAGCTTTATTAAAGAGTTTGGGAGTTTTCCATCTTTTCGGGTTTCTTGGAATAGTCTGAGAAGGACAGGGGTTAGCTCTTCTTTAAATGTTTTGTAAAATTCTCCTATGAAATCACCCAGTGCACGGTTTTTGTGTGCCATGTGTTTTTTGATTACTGCTTCAGTTTCATTATGTGTTTTCAGTCTGTTCAGGTTTTCTGCTTCTTCTTGACTCAGTTTTGGAAGATAATATGTTTCTAGACATTTGTCCATTTCACTCAGGTTTTTAAATTACATGGTATATATTTGTTCATAGGAATTTCTTATAATATTTTGCATTCCTGTGGTATCACTTATAATCTCTCCTCTTTAATTTCTGATTTTATTTATTTGGTTCATCTCCTTTTTCTCTTGATGAGTCACCTAAAGTCTTGTCAATTTTGTTTAATTTTTCAAATAACAGCTCCTGGATTAATTAATCCTTTGAGTTGTTCTTTAGTCTCTATGTCATTTAATTCTAATCTGATCTTGATTATTTCCTTCCTTCTACTTGCTCTGGGCTTTGCTGGTTGTTCCTCCAGTACTTTTAGATGTAGGGTTAAGTTATTTCTTTGAAATATTTCTATCTTTTTAAGGTAGGCCTGTATTGCTAGGACCTTCTCTCTTCTGACAGCCTTTGCTGCATCCCATAGGTTTTGGACTATTGTGTATTCATTTTCATTTGTTTCCAGAAACTTTTTGATTTCTTCCTTGATCTCATTATTACCCCATTCATTGTTTAATAGCATGCTATTCAGTCTCCATGAATTTGAATGTTTTTGAGCTACTTCCTTGAGGTTGGTTTCTAGTTTGAAACCCATGTGGTCCAAGGGAATGCTTGCTATGAATTGAATTTTCTTGAATTTGTTGAAGCTTGATTTGTGTCCTATCATGTGGTCTACCTTTGAAAATGTTCCATGTGCATTAGAAAAGAATGTATATTTTGCTTCTTTAGGATAAAAGATTCTGTATATATCAGTTATGTCCATTTGATCTAGTGCATCTTTCATTGCCATAATATGTTTGTTGATATTTTGTTTGGAACATTTATCCATTGTTGACAGTAAAGTGTTAAAATCCCCTACTATAAGTGTGTTACTCCCCGTATCTTTCTTGAAGTCTTCCAGGATTTTCCTTATATATTTGGGTGCTCCTATATTGGGTGTATATATGTTTACAATGTTAATGTCTTTTTGATGGATTCTTCCCTTGAATATTATGAATTGGCCTTCTGTTTTCTTTTTATGGCTTTTATTTTAAAGTCTATTTTGTCTGATATAAGAATTGCTATCCTGGCTTTTCTCCCCAGTCCATTTTCTTTGAATATTTTTTTGCAACCCTTCACTTTCAGTCTGTCTATGTCTTTTGTTCTGAGGTAGGTGTCTTGAAGGAAGCATATGAGTGAGTCATGTTTTCTTATACATTCAGCCAGCCCATGTCTTTTGATTGGAGTATTTAATGTATTAACATTTAAGGTTATTATTGATAGGTACTTATTCATTGACATCCCCCCCCCCTTTACCTGTGTTCCTCTTTTTCACACTCTTTTTCTTCATCTTCTTAAAGTAGTCCTTTTACCATGTCTTGCAATGTTGGTTTGGTGGAGGTGTATTCTTTTAGCCTTCTTTTGTCCAGCCAACTCCTTATTTCACCTTCCATTTTAATTGAGATCCTTGCTGGGTAGAGTAGTCTTTGTTGCAGGCCTCTGCTTTTCATTACTTGGAATATTTCTTGTCATTCCCTTCTGGTCTGCAGTGTTTTTCTTGAGAAGTCACCTGCTAGGATTATTGGAGCTCCCTTGTATGTTGCTTCCTGTTTCTCCCTTAGTGCCTTTAAGATTCTCTTGTCTCTGAATTTTGCTACTTTAACTATGATTTGTCTTGGAGTTGGCCTCTTTCAGTTCCTCTTGATTGGGACTCTTTATGCTTCCTGGACTTGTGGGACTTTTTCTCTTCTAAAATTAGGGTAATTTTCTATCATTACTTTTTCATACAGGTTTCTATCCTTTGCTCCTCTTACTCTCTTTCTGGTATTCCTATGATATGGAAATTATTATGTTTATTGTGTTCCTGCAGCCCCCTTAACCCCTCTTCATTCTTTTTTAAGTTTTATTTTTCTTTTTCTGGGAATTTCTTTCTACGTTGTCCTCCTGCCAGCTTATTGGATCCTCTGCTTCATCTAGTCTGCTTTTCATTCCTTCTACTGCGTTCTTCAATTCAGAAATTGTATTCTTCATTGCCTCCTTGCTTTTATGGATAGTTTCTACGTCCTGTTTCATGCTGATGTAGTTTGTAGTAAATTCCTTGTAGCTTCTGTGTAGTTTTTGGTAATTCTCACTGAGCTCAGCTCATTGAGTTTCCTTATAACCACTGCTTTGAACACAATATCTGATAGTTTACTTGCCTTTATTTCATTTAGCACTCTTTCTGGGGATTCCTCCTTTCCTTTCAATTGGGGGGTGCTTCTTGGTCTCCCTATTTTAGGGGGGACTCTTCTTGTTGGTTTCTGCTTCTTAATGTAATCTGCTTTGACACCCTGTCTTTGTGAGGTGAACTTCTATGGTAGGAGACCAATGGAATTCAGTGGTGTAGTCTCCATAATCTACTGAACTTGGTGCTCTTGGGATGCCCTTTAGACAATGTGTGGTGGATCCATCAATGTAATTGGGATTTGAGTGTTGTTGGATAATTGTTCTTGGGCTCTTCCTTCTAGCTTGTTGACTGAGAGCACTTCACCTACCACCTCTTGTATGTTAATGTGTGGGTGCTACCAGAACAAAACCACAAAACCTAGGAAACAAACCCACTCCCTATAAAAATAAACCCCCCACAATCCCACTATCAACAAGAAAGGAAGCAGTATTAATAGGGTTAGAAAGTGATTAAGACTATTATAAAAAAAGGGGAGGGAATATGAGATGACCTACTGAAGGAAAAATTATTTCACAAGGGTAGAGGGAGGAGCACTAAGAAGAGTAGGCAATCAGAGCAATTCAAAGAGAGGAAGTAATATTTACATCATAAATAAAAAAGGGAAAAAAGAAGGCAAAATGGAGCAAGAGGAAGTAATCATATAGTGTTAATTTTAAACAGAAAATTTTAAAAACATATAATAAAATAAAGTGAGAGAGACAAAAAAAAAGGAAAAAAGTAAATAAATAATGAAAAAATAGAAACCAAATAGTAGAAAAATATCCACCACGGCACTATTGGCAAAAAATGAGCTAAAATTAATATAGGTGTAATGGGAATAAAGAGGAAAAAAGAAAGTAACCCTTAAGAGAGGTCTAGAGGAAATGGAAGTGATTTTAGGGTGATAGACGGAGAAGGAAAACTAAGAGTGAGGAATGAAAATCAGGCTAAGACAGAGAAAAGTTAAAATTTGAGATGAAAATAAGAGTAGAAGAGGAGAATGATAACATTTGAGAACTGAAATACAAAAATAGTGAAGATCTAGAGATAAGATTGAAAAAATGCAAAAACAACTACCCTATCCACAATGAATGAGCAAAGATTGCTAAAGGTGGAGAGAGAATGTGGGTATTTTAAGAGCAGGGTAAAAAGAATGTGAGATGACTATTGACAAAAAATTGGTTTTCAGAGGCTGGACGGGGCGAAGTAGTAACACTGCAGAATGAAAACAAGTTGTAGCAAGAGGGAAAACAAAATTTAAAATGAAAATAATAAGAGGAAAGAAGAAGGTAAAATGTGGTGAGAGAACAGAGGTGCAAAATATGTGAATTGAAATAAACTATAATATAAAATCTAGTGATTTAATATGCATAAACTTGAAGGACTAGAAATGAATGTTAAAAGCTACATAGTAAAGAAAATATCACAAATCATGGAGAAGACCACAGTGGATTTTGTCTTGTTAGTATCTAGTATTTACCACTGTTTTTCTTTCTCCATCTATCGCTGGTCATGTCAGGTGGTAACCATTAAGCTGCCTGTTTAAGACTGTCAGCGATCTACTGCCTGTGGCTGACTCCTTCAGTTGTTAATCTAGTCATTCTGCACTCAGCAGTCAGGCTTAAGTACCACAGCTGGGGCAGAGTCCCTCCTGGGTGTGGGGCTATTGCTTCCCCTCAGGTTACTGCCACTAGGAGGCGAATGGTTTACCTGAGCAAGATGGTTGCTGCCGCATGGGGGATGACTTAGTACTGGGGCCCTGGTGGCTATTCTCTCAGTTCTCTCCCTTAAGCCTCCATCCCCAGTCTCTCTTCAAGCATCTCTAGCCCACTCTGCCCCCACCCTTTGCCAGAGCCCAGGGTAATTGGCTGCAAATGAAAATAATTTTGCATCTCCAGCTGTTCTCTCCTCTAGAGAGAAACCCTGCCATTTTTTGCAGCTGGATGTTATCTGCGTACTTTTCAGGCTCTGGTGCTCTAGTTAGGGGATCCCAGCTTAGGGTTTAGGGTCCACACTTCTCAGGGGGATCCACCCAGCCACTTGAATATTCCTGCGTCACTTCAGCTGCCCCCTGTGCACAAGCAGACAACCCTCTAGCATCTCCACTACATTCCCCACCAGTCAGGTTGTGCTGAAAGTGTTTATTTTCTCTGTCTGTAGTTATAAGGCTTCTCTCTCACTACTGTTCAGCTGTTTGTTCTGGATGATTTCCCCACATATTAGTTGTAATTCCAGATTGGTCCTGGGACTCCTCCCAGGAATTGAAGTTAGTGTAACTTCCATTCACTCCTCTTCCATCTTGGATCTCTGTTGTTATTTTTAAAACATATTAATAAATTTAAATGTTTGGTAACCAGTGTTTTGTATGTGTTAAGCATACAGGCATTAAAAGATTATTTTTTAAGTAACTGAAGTATAAGATATTAAAGTTGAGTAGGGATCTGAAAATTACAATTTAGTTAACACATGAAATCTTTATGACTCATAGTGTTTTAGGAACTTCATTAAATCAAACTCTTTAAATAGAATCCCATTATCATTCAACTGAGTTTAATATACTTTTCCA
>PVJD01019536.1:0-11453 GCA_004026545.1 Mormoops blainvillei
AAAAAGAGAAAAAAAAAAAAGCAAAGCATCCTGGAGACAAAACTGCTGACTGGACTATTAAGAAGGAGAGGGGGAAAAGGAAGAATTGAGGCAAGGGGAGAAAATGGGAGAGGGAAAAACGGAGAAAGGCAGAGAGTCCCCCCAAAACAAAGGGACTCGGCAAAATGAAACATCAGGAGAGAGTTTTTTTCCTCTTTCTAGTAAAAATATAGTTTTTCACCCTGTCGGTATGCCACTTTAAAATGTACTTTTCTTCTGTCTTGGCATTTAAGGGGTTAATGCGATCTAAATATTCTTCGAACCTATTGTAATCCCAGGAAGAATCAAGTCTTCAAGAGTGATTTCCTGTGTGACTTCAGGAACATCATTTAACTGTTCTGAGGCTTTGTGCCCCTTTTTATTTTATTTTTAAAAAAGCAGAGATTGCTCCAGCAAGCTATAAGGAGAGGCCCCATTGTCTAACTCACTAGAAGTGCTAAAGAGCTGTTCTTTCATCTGGAACTACCTAGGGAGAGATTTTCTTACCATGAGCTTTTACATCCTCATTCATTTGAATTGGTGCTCTGGGAGCCAGGCAGGGAACAGGTATTTTTGTCTTACTTTAATGGATAAGCGGTAGTATAACTAGTAAAAAAAATGGAAATGGATCTCTCTTTTGTTACATTCCTCTGTGTGCTATGGAAAAGGCTCTGACTTTTTCCTTTGAGCAGTATTTGAGATTGGCTGAACAGATTAGATTGGGGGGAAGGAGGGTCTCCTGCTCTTTGGAAAGGAGAGGGACCCAAAAATTGGCAGAGAGGCTTCTGGTGTCATCAAGAAGCACGAATCAAGAGCCTCTTTTGTGAATCCAGCTGCTGAAGCCCCTGGAAGTTTGGGGGGTCCATGGTATTGGCTGCTGTGGCTTGATTTCCACCCTAGAACTACAGCAGGGGAGACTACATTCCATAACCCTCTGACCGAAGAAGCCAGAGTTGAGTTAGGAAGCAAATTCGAGGTTAAAAATTCCCAGGTCTGTGCTCTTAGTGAGCAAGAAAGTTCCTCTTCTTGTTTTGTGTTATGTGCTCACTTCCAGTTCCTCTTTCCTCAAGGTCTCCTCTCCATTCCCAGGCAACTGGTAAGAGGCAGGCCTTCATTTATACCCTTTTCCAAAGCCCACATCCTCCAGGGGGCTCCTGGTCCTCCAGGGGCTTTCTCAGATTACACCTGTCCTTGAGGAATCCTTCTTTCCTCTGCTATCAGATCCCCAAATTTGCGTACAAGAACAGGACCCTTCATACACAGAAAGACAGCAGTAAATTAGGGGTGAGTTATGTCTACTGTAATGTACACGCTTGCGTGTATGTTAACACCGCGTGGATGACATCCAGAACTGCCCCTTGGGCTCCGAAATTCCCATTTTTAGGCAACCGATTTCAACAGGGTTGAAGGGACTACGATTCCACCAGTCATGGGGTTGCATCCCCGTGGTTGTTATTCTTAGGCTATGTCCAACACACCCCTGACCCTAAGTCCCACCTCCCCAGAACAAGGACCACGTGACAGAGGGTGCCCCAGTGGTGGTGCATCCAGAACCACCCTGTGATATCACTGTCCTGGTTGCTGTTGAAGCATCTGCCTCTCTGCTGTGACATCCAAGTCCGAAGAGTCTCTAAAGGCAGGAAGCCTCGCACATGCCAAAGAGGAAGAGGGTTCCAAGTTCAAGGCTGGGAACGTGGATTGAGCGAGAAAGGATCATCAAGCAGGAGGAGGCTCTCCCTCCTCCTTGGGAGGACACAAAATCACCAGAGAACAAAAAGAATCTCCTCCTTTCTCTACCCAAGACCTCCCCACACACCCCTGTCTTTCCTGAGCTGGTCCACCTAAGAGAGAGCTAGCTCCCTTGACCTTACAGTTCTCTGGGCCTGCCTAGACCAAGCGGCCACAACCCAAGGAAGTTCCCAGGACAGGGAAAGGGTGGAAACATCCAGACCAAGCTAGACGGGTCCAGCAGGGGCAGTTTCCTGGCAGGATGGGGATGGTGCCTTTGCTCTTGGCAAATTACTTTCAGGGATGTGCAGTCGTGGGTTCACGAGGGAGGGGCGGGGACATGAAGGGCTCCGGGATAGAAGCCAGGCCAGGCCGGCCGCGCTGAAGTCAGGAGCGTGGGTGCAGAGGCAGCCGCTAGGGTGCAGCTGTGGGCTGACGCGGCGCGGGAGCCCGGGGCGGAGCCGGGCAGGAGAAGGGCTGGCAACGATGGCGAGGAGGTTTGGGTGTTGTGTTTCCACTGTAACTATAATTAGGCGGATTCTGTGTTTATTTAGGCTGAGAGCTGTAAGATAAATGACAGCTTCGAAGATGCTTTTCAGCACTTCATAAATCACCCACCGACCGGGCAGTTTGCTGCCGCCACATCTCGGTTCTTCCTCGCGCCCTGCCCCACCCCCACTCCCGGGGACGAGGGCACACCGGGGACGACCCGGGCTCTCTCTTCACAAAGGGCAGAAGAGCAAAGGGGACACGGTGGTGCTTGTCCTTCCCAAAGCTCCGTGGCCCCAGAATCGGGCACCCGGCGGCTGCGCTTCCGCCTGAGGTGGTCCCTGCGGCCGTGGGGGGCTCGGTTGACGGGCAGGCTTGCTCTCCTCTGGGAGACTATGGTCTCTAATCGGCTCTAATTCAAGCTCTTTTCTTGCTGCTTTAATGACACATCTGAAGATTTACAGAAGACATTTGAGAACTATAGTACAGGGGACTTTTCTTTCTGCCTCCTATGACTGCGCCTCCCTTGGGGGCTCCTGTTGGAAGGTTCCATAATCTTGTCCTATTGGAGAGCACATTTTTGGAGAGGGGATATGGACAGCCGGTCTCTCCCAATGGGAGCTTGGAACTCCCTGGACATTAGGAAGTGCAGAGACCTAGATGGCAACCCACACTGCCTAGCCTGGGTCAGGGCAGCTCCCTTAGGAGGCAGAAGGAGCAGGATGTGGGGTGTCAAACGCTGAGCCCATCCAGCTTTGACTAGAAGCACGCAAACAGCATGCGAAGGTGATAAACTCAACAGTGAAGTGAACGTGGCCTGGACCCGGCACCTACGCAGAGTTTTCAAGTCAAAGCGGGTTCTGCAGAGTCTCAGGTCAGACAATAGGACCAGTAACCTGGCCCCTTCTCCCAGTTTGGAAACATGAATGTGGGGAAACCGGCCTTGTGTAAAAATAGCAGGTAGCCCCCTTCAGGAGGCAGCAAGCCTCAATAATCTGAAGCCCATGCTGCCAAACCTAAGTCATCCATGGCTTGGGGAGGTCCAGCCAAACCAGCAAGGAGAAGAAAGGATTCTGGTGAAGTGAGGAGAGGTACCCCACCACTGCCCTGTTCCCCTTGCATAGCCCTCCCCAAGGGGTCTGTACCACACCAGAGAACAAAGCCATCTTCCCAGGTGGAACACCGCTTGCTGATATGTCAGGCATTACAGCCCCCGGGCTCTGTACATACCATCTGCACTGCCGGTGTCCTGCGTGGACTGCCAGAATGTGCCCAGGAAAGGAGTAAATGGGCCAGACGCTAGGCTTCAGAGACTGGAAGATTATCTACTGACATTTCTGTTTCGAAGGGCACGTTCTTTCTCCCAGAAGGAAACCAAGCAGAAAGAACAGATGTAGTGGATCAAGTCCCCAACTTGGGGCCTCTGAGTATTTATGCTAGTGTTACGTAATCCTGTGAGCTCTGTCAGAGTTGCATTCATCTCTTCATTTATTAGGCACCTCCTCTGTGCCAGGCACTGTGCTAGGTGTTGGAAATTTTTTTTAAAGTGAAAGACACAAGCCCTTGGACTTCCACTCTAGTGGAAGAGATGGGCATAAAAACAAATCATTGCAAACAGCGATAGCAGAGATGTGAACACAGTAGGGTGGAGCCTGGTACTTACTTGACAAAGAATGATTTCTTTTTCAGCAAAAGCACTCCGTTCTCCATAATGGGGTATCGCTTAAATCTGAGTAAAGTTACGAAAAAACTGCAGACCAATGATTAAGAACATGGATTCGACAGTCAGACATATTGAGTTTGAATTCCAACTAGGCAGGATGTTGAGCTCCCCTGTGCCTCTTCTATAAAACGGGAGGAAGAATTATTGTTGTTGTTAGGCTTACCTCATAGGGTATAGTGAAAATTAAGTGAGAGAATGCATACCAAAGTACCTGGAACATAGTAAGTGCTCAATAAATATTAGCAACAGGAAAGGAGGGAGGGAGAGACAAGAAAGGCTGAGAGGAAGAGAGAGAGAAGCAGGCGGCTGTGTATGTTTCAGCAGGAAGGACATAGGAGAAAATGCTCAGGTTCCTTGTATAAGAGAGAAGCAACTCTTGCACAGCCACTGCCCTTTTCACCATAGTCTCCAAGCATTTTATTGTGGGTTGGAAGGCTTTGGTTCTAACCCCAGGTCTTCTGTTAGCTGGTGATATGTTCTTGCTCAGTGTCTGAACTTCATTTCCTCTCTTGTAAAAAGAAGGGAGTGCACTTCCTCCTGCAACCTTTTCACCTTTGACATTTTACGGTTATGTTAAAAACACACACAAGCCCCGACTGGTGTGGATCTGTGGGCTGGGCATCGTCCCGCAAACCAAAAGATCCCCGGTTTGATTCTGGTCAGGGCACATGCTTGGGTTGTGGGCCAGGTCCCCAGACGGGATTGTATGAGAGGCAGCCAGTCAATGTTTCTCTCTCACAGCAGTGTTTCTCTCCCTTTTTCTCCCTCCCTTCCACTCTCTCTAAAAGCAAATAAATGAAATATTTTTTAAATGCACACAAAAAATGAACACTAATATATATATCAATAATTTTACAAATCAATTAACAAAATGTATTGTTGCAATAGTTTCTAAGCAATGCTCTATTATTGATCAATGTTCTTTGTGGCATTCAAAATGATGATATATTAGCAGCTGTTCTCAGTCCTGACAAATATCTTCATGACACTATCAACAGCGCAGCAACCACACTGAGGCTATAGCAATGTCAAGGTTGAAGAGGTCAAATCTCCAAATCCAGGACCATTTTGGAAGGTTACCACAGGCCCAGGCTATGCTGAAGAACTGAGATCTGCTGTTTTTCTTTCAGAGACCTGAATCTCTCTGGTTGATTTGTCTTTACCCTTTCAACCCTCCTTATTCATTCAAACTTAATCAACTACACTGAATATTCCCCAGGTGCCAGACATCCTGGCTAAATGCTTAGGATAAAAACAAATGCTCCTTCCCTCAAGATGTTCATTGTCTATAAGTAGAAATACATGAAAGTATATCAAAGAAATGCAATAAAATGCTGTAAGTGCTATGACAGAGGTCTGAGTAGGGGACACTGAGGGTGCGTGACAAAAAGGAAGCAGTCGATACTCTCCTGTGCCTACCCAGTGCTCTACACATCCATGTTTGTTGGATGACGGAATCAACCAGCAAATAGGACGGAGCAGTAGATTTCAGTGAGGGGAATGACGGGAAGGGAAAGAAATCTACTTACCCCAACAATGCTATGAGCCAGCAAACCCATTACATTAAAGGACATAAGAATGGAAATAGATTTACCCTTGAAGTTAGAAATAGATCTGCCCTGAGGCTTGTAGTCTTTCTTTCAGATTTAGCTCTTAGAAAATCTGAAGATTACAGATTTCCTGGCCAAAACAAGTTGAGCAGGGTAAGGAGGGCAAGGGGAGGGATTTCTTCCAAATCCTACCTCCCAGATTGTTATGTGGAAGCAAAATAGTCATTGTGCTGGCTACTAAAGGAGTTGGATGAGGATGAACCAAGCCTCTCTAATCTTCAGTGATCAAAGGCCACATTGCATCTTTTGCATCTGGGGCTCACTCACTGCAGCTTAGGATCTGATACACACAAAGGAAGACAGAGTTAGAGGTATGCCTATTTTATGGCTGACAGATTTCACCAGACACCAAGAGGGCTGGATGAGAACATATGGGTGAAGTGGAGCAACCAGCCCTGCTTAGTAGAAGAACCCCAAATGGGGGCCTTGCTCGGGGATGGGGAGGCTTGACAACTTCCTTGTAAAAGACAGTGTATTCCTTTTGTTTATATTTCAGTGTGAGATGCTAAAATGTCAAATTTACTACTGGGATTCATCTTCATAGTTCAGATCTTCAGAAAGCTTCTCACAGAATAATAATTCAGCCCTTCTCAGAGCATTGCTTCATTCCTGCTCTCTTGGGGAAGCAAGCAAAGAAACCTATACATTTCCTACTGAGCTCTGCGTCTGTTTAGATGTACTGAAATTCCCTGCCTGATTAAGTTTAAGTTTTTCCCAAAGTAAACAATCTCAGAGAAAGCCTCAAGTTTTAGCCAACTTTTACAAGCAGATCCCAGTACTGTCACCCAGTAATCTCCCTCTGCTGACCCCTGGCTTCAAACTTGGCTTAGTCAATGCTCTTGACTTTTCCCACACTCTGTGCATCCAGTCAAAGAAAATGCAGCAGAGCCTGTTTTCCGGTGTAAGCATGTAAATTCCACACTCATCAACCCCAGGCAGCTCCTGGCTCGGGCCCTACTCAGGAGACAGACACAGGCAATGGAATTTGTTTTTAAAATCTGCCCTTCAGGTTAAGAAGATGGTGCCTCTAGCTCTTGTCAGGAGGACCTGTAATTTGAATGTTTCTCTGTGCCTTGAGAGAGGAGTCACAATGACCCAGAACCCTCCTTCACAAACACACCTTGGTAATCAACAGCAGAGAGCTCACACTAATGCTAGGTAATTCTATTTGGCTCAACAAGCATTTGTTGAGTACCTACTAAATGCCGTGCACTGTGACAGGTGCTGGCAATTCTTGCTAACAGCCTGCGCTTGTGAAGCAGTTGGCCAGGGTTAGTGATGCTGTTAGGTGGTTGGGGAGAAAAAGACTGAAGGGAGAACCACAGTCATCATCATCATCACACACCCTCTTTCGGAGAGCATCTCACACATTGGAAAAACATCCAGAAACACAAAGGATCAAGTATCTGAATATCTCATTGGATGGAGTCAGCTATTTGTCTCTCCTTCTGAATCATGGTGTAGTAGACAGAGCTTGTGGACCTAAAGTCAAAAGACCAGGGTTCAAATTTCATCTCCTCCATTTAGCTGTGTGAGCATGGGCAAGTTACTTGACCTTTTCCATTGATAAGAAATGGAAGTAAAAACACTTACTCTGCCTACCTCGTGTAGAAGAGAAAATGAAATGAGATGATACAGCATGGACCAGTGCTTCTCAAATTTTAATGTGCGTATAAATCACCTGGAGATCTTGTTAAACTGTAGACGCTGAGTTAATAGATGTAGGTGGGCCTGAGATTCTGCACTTCGAACAGAATCTCAGTGATGCCGCTGAGGCTGGTCCATGGATCACACAGTGAGTCGAAGGCTGTGGCCTGTTTACCAGTCAAATGGAAAGGACGGTGCTGCTGATGAGCATCGCCAGCTAAGTAAACATCCGAACCCCACTCAGAATTCAATAGAGCCCTACTAAGCGATCAGGGCTGTGTTAGGCAACAGCAGAAATGTATGGTATGCCTTTGCTTACTTAAGTGAAACCATTAGAGAGTAATACCGATCCATCCAGACTCAGCAGCTAGGTCAGAAAGAAAAAAAAAATGGAATTTTCCTATCTCCTTCACTTAAAAACATTTACCCTGGATGTAAAACACTGAGATAAAAATGAGAAGATCCTTGGTTTAGCTAGATCATATCCTGCACATGACAACTATCTTCTGCCAAATTCCCATGAATTCTTAAAACTGTTGGAATAGATATGCTTGAGGTTAGGGACCTCGTATCCTCCCCAGTCCTGGGCTTGGCCCTTAGCCTAGTGGTCAAAGACCCACTTGACATCATCTCAACTTGGTTCTGGGCACTGACATTGCCCCAGTGAGAAACATGTACCTCTCTTTCACGTGCCTTCAGAAAAAGCTTCTTCATTTTCCTAATAAGAATGACCACTTGCTCACACCCTTAGAATTATTAATATTTAGTTAACATTTGTATAACTCTTATGAGCTCATGGGGTTATCCTAGTAGTGTGCAACTAGAAGAAATGAGCTTGAATCCGCTTGTCCCAATTACCTACAAAGAGATGATCCATTTCTTAGAACCCACATGGTTAGGTCTCCGAGGGCCGAAACAAAGTATAAAATTGAGGCAATTATTGAGATAAATAGGAGGGGAAATATTATAAAGAAATATTCCTGGTGGGAGCAATATTCCCAGATTTTCGTCTTATCTTGTCGCTGCCCTGCTGATCTGGGATAGGGCTTTCAATATCTCTAAACAGAATTTATTGGTTTGTAATGTACATACTTCTTCTGTGGGAAGAAGAGTGGTAAAAAGTAAGAAAGCAAATACATTGGTTTTTTGTTTTTTTTCTTACTTGCCTAAAGACCAGGATTTTAAAAAAAAAAAAAAAACAAAACACAATTCTGGAGGTTAAAAGTCCAAGATCAAGATATTGGCAGGGTCGGTTTCTACTAAGGCCTTTCTCCCTAGCTTATAGGTGACCACTGTTTCCTTGTGACTTCACGTGGTCTTCCCTAGGTGCATGTTTGTGTCCTGATCTCGCCTTCATATAAGAACACTGGTCATATTGGATTAGGGCCCGCCCTAATGGCCTCATTTTGCCTTAATTGACTCTTTAAGGAAACTATCAGGAAAAAAAAAAAAAGGAACAACAACAGTCACACTCTGAGGTACCAGAGAACACAAGTTTTTTTAAGTTAACGTTCCCCCAGTGGTTTTTATCTGTATTTTCCCGACAGTTGCTAGTTTCCTGCTTCTATCTGGGCCTGGAGAGATGGATTCAGCTGGAGCGAAGGGGACTCAAACAAGGTTCTAATCAGAGTTCCTGAGAGCCCCTGCTCCCTCCAGAACTTCCCTGGAGAGCAACAACCACTGGGGCCCAGCACCTTCTCCAAGCCTGCTGCTGCAAAGCAGAGAATCTTTCCTGGAGAAGGGAGGGCCAGGAGGAATAAGTGGCGACAGTTTATCTGAAGCTGGCGCTGGGTTCATTAAGAGGCCTGGTGCAGTTTATCTGCTTCTTGTCCACAAGACTCAGCTGCTCTGAACACTGAGTCCAGGGCCTGTCACCATCCCAGTCCTGGCGGCGTCAGGTTGGAAGAGTGTGAAATAGTGTCCCCTCCCTCCCCTCCCGCATCTCCCCTTGTCTCCAACTGTCTGTCCTCAAGGGGTCAGATAGGAGCTGCAATTGTAAGAATGAAGCTTGAAGGTCTTCTGTCGGTGCTTTCTACCTCAAGACAGTCAGGTCCTGGTGGTTGATTTGGCTGTTCCATTAAAGAAGCGGCTCAGGCCTCAGCGGCAGGAGGTAGAGGGAGAACAGAGGCAAGAACTTACCTTTATTAAAGCCACCTTGCCTTGAATGTAGGCGACACTTATTTTAAGTGGTCCTATTTTCTCTTGTCCTTGTCCTATTCTAATGCCGGGTAATGGGACAAACTCCCTTGTTCCAGAAGAGGAGATCCAAGGATTGCTAAGCCTCTTTCTTACTGTTCACAGCAACTCAGTGGTAGAATCAAAACCGGAACACAGGGTTTCTAGGTCCTAGACCAGCCCTCCTGGGACCGAAGCCTGAGGTAAGAGCCTCAGTCCTTCTCCACTCAGCTGCCAATATTACAGCCAGCTCTGAAATTAAAAACGCTCCAGGCCCCTCAGCAGAATTGTCTGGTAGCCGGGGACTTACCGTAATTGCACCATCCACGCTACCTGGCCCGGTTCTGCAGGGTCACCAGCATAACAGGTACCGGGGCTTCCTGCCTGTGAACAAGTCCCGTGTTCCTCCAACGCAGAGGAGGGCGGCGACTTGTCCAAACCACTCAAAACACCTGTCCCAGGAAGGCGGAGACAACTTCCTAGAGGATCAGAGCATTATTCAATTATTTGGAGTAGATTCTAAAAAGAGAGAGAGAGAGAGAGAGAGGTTATTAACTTCCTGCTTTACCCTGTAAGTACAACTGCCATGTCTACAAATTATAAATTATTTCCAAAGCGTTATTGACTTTTCCCAGGAAGGTGGAATGCAGCAAGTGGAGTTATCCAAGTCAAAGGGAAGCAGTTGTTTTCATGGAAACCTGCCTCTTCAAAATCCAAAAGCTTTCAGGGGCCTGTGGTCTCCTGCCCTTCCCCAAATTCAGCTCTGTGGAGAGGCCAATTCACACTTGGGCTTTGCTATCTGTGTTCCCTAACTCACCACCTACACTTGCTTCCTCACTCCAGGTTCAAGTACCAAGCTTGTCACCAAGTAAAACCAGACAGAAATGTTCCTAAACACACACCAGTGGCCCTGTGACTCTGTACCTTCAGACTGGCCGCCCACTGTGTGTCTCTGGGCTTGGGGCCCTGGAGCAGATCTAGCCTGTGTTTAAATTTCAGCTCTTCTTTGTACTGGCTGTATACCCAATCTCTTTAAGCCTCTATTTCCTCATATATTAAATGGATGTAATAAGAGTATTTACGTGTTGGGATTAAATGAGATCAAGTGCTTAGCACAGGGCTTGGGCACATAGTAAGTACCCCATAAATGTTAATTATTATCACAAACGTCTCTTTATCTTTCAGGGCTTTTAGGGAGGGGGTTTCCACACTCTCCACGTACACTCCATCCCTCGAGAGTGCTATGTCTGTCTCAGCGGGCCATTCTCTACACTGTTTTCGTTCTTCATAAAACAAGGTTGTTCCTGGTGCTGTTTGCCCAGCAGGTGCCCTTTCTCCCTTACTCTCCAGGAGGCAAAAAGGGCAAATGGGCTATTTAGCTACCTATTTCAAAAATCTGTAAATAGAGAAAGAGCAAAACGACCTGCCCACCAGATTGCTAGAATTAAGGCCCACTTGACCTTCTGTGTACACCCTCAGGAGCCCCTACCCCATTCAGTCACGCTCCTCCACCCCCGGCCAGGGTGGGAGACTGCAGAGAGGTATGTAGGCCTGTAAGTGTCTCTCCCCAGCTCCTCAGAAAGCTGCTTATCAGGGAATGAAACACCAGCCCAAGCTTGCCATGACAGCAGGAGCTGCCTGAGAAGAGAAGCTGAGATAAATGAAGGATCCTTCATCCCCGTCAGCGTGGGTCAGACAGAAACCAGGTGCTAGGCAGTGAGCCTTCATCTTTTGTAAACAACCTTCCATCGCCCACTGCAGCAGCTTGAGCCCGAGATGGGGATTAGAAGAACAGCTTCTGCAGGCCTGGGGCCTCTCAGCTGGACAGCGAGGTAAAGGGCACACAAGATAACTGGCTGCTGGGAAAGATGCTTGAGGAAGCACAGCCATTCGTCAACAGAGGGTTCGCTTGACCTGGCAGGAGAGAATCTGATATCTAAACAGTTCCCTGCGTCCCTGAAGCGCTCTGAAAGTTCTCCAGCTAAATATTTGATACCACACTAGATAATAGCCCAAGGCTCTTCCCACTAATGTGAGAAGGTTGCCACTAGAGAGGAGAGAGG
>PVJD01019537.1:0-11452 GCA_004026545.1 Mormoops blainvillei
ATGGAAAGCAGTGTGAGCTTCTCTGCCAGTCGCTGGGGACGTTTTTCTTGGGATGGGTGCTCGGAAATGCCACATCAAAGGCACAGTGCCGCGCGGGGGGTGGGGCGGGGTGTGGCGCAGGCTCGTGCCAGTCAGGAGCCCGTGTGCTGACGGAACGCTGGTGTGAGAGAGAGTCTAAGCCCGTCGCTGGGTTACAGCGCTTACGAAGCATAAGGAGACCACCCAGCAGCGAAAACGCGGTCCATCTGCATGTTTCGGGGGACGCGCTAATGCGATTCGGGAAACCTAGCTGCTGATGAATGCCATTTAAAGTTCACGCCTGCTTCTGCTGCTCTGTGGTTCTTTACACTGAAAATGGCAAGAGATGTGGGGGGCGGGGACCGGAGACGGGCGCTGAGTCACAGACATTACTGGGTGTTCTGGCCGACTTCGCTTAACGGAGCCCGGAACGCGGAGCCGACTGTTTTCCTGCACCGCGACGTGGGCTGCGGTGCCCCGGCGAGGACTCAGCAGCTCGGCACCTGCCCCATCCCATGGCTGAGTCCCACGGTCGGTGCCCCCGTGTGCCATCTCTCTGGGCCTGGTTAGACTACATCCGAGTGGGTCCCCTGACAAGGCCGGGGGTCGCGTGGTGTTGGGGTCGTGTGGTGTTGAGGCCGCGGTCCTCACGTCACACGTTGGAAGCAACTCCTAGGTGCTTTTCAGTCTCCAAACCCTTTGTGACGCTGCCTCACGGACGCTCAGCCGAGCAGGGCACCAGGCGATGGGGGCGGTGGAGATGACCCAGGCACATTAACCATAGGCTGAGCTCCAGACCCCAGCCACAGGGTGGCCCCACTGATTCTCAGACACGGGGTTCACTTGGCGCAGGGGCACACTGTTGAAAAATAGCTTTTGTTTTAATTGGGAAAAGGGGGACACTCATCTGTCCAGTCTGTGCCTCTGTCCTCACATGGTCACCTTTCCCTGCGTGTGTCTGCGTCCAAGCTTCTGTCCACAGAGACACCAGCCACTGGATTTAGGGCCCATCCCAATGCAGTATGACCTCATCTTAACCAGAGTGCATCCTTCAAAACCCCTTTTCCGAAGAGGGTCCCATTCACAGGTACCTGGGGCCTGGGGCGTGAACACTTCTCTGAGGGACACAGTTCTACCCACAGCAGAACCCTCACAGGGCTGGTGCGAGGGTTCGGGAGCCGTGAAGGTACAGCACGTGGCACGCAGTAGGTCCACAGCTGGAGCCACCAGCGCATCTGTCTGTCCTGCTTCCCTTGCTGCAGCTCACAGGATGCAGCTCCTTCCTGGGGCCTCCAGGTCTGGAGACCCCTGGGCTCAACCAGGGGGTTCAGAGCCAAGGGGGGCTGGGGGGACGGCTTCTCGGTGCTGCCTGCCCACTGAGCGCCGGGCCGCTGCCCCCGAGACTCCTTCATTCCTCTTTGCCTGTCATTTCCCTCCCCTGGGGTCTCTGTCCTTTGCCTCCAGGCCCTTTGGCTCACCTCTGCTCCTACTGCGGAACCCCCGTTGGAGCTGGGACTCCTGGGCCCGCCCTGTGTGCTCAGATCCGTTTCCCTGTGTGCTCCTCCCCGAAGCCCCATGGCAGGCGGCACCCCCACCCGCTTCTACAGAAGGCCGACCATCTGCGTGTCCACCGAGGAAGGGTGACCGGGCTGGGGCTGGCAGGCGGCTCTGTTCGAGGGGCATTTGGCACCCAAGAGTCTTATTTTCCCTGGGGACAGGTGCCCCTGGGAGCCCGGAGCACTGCAGGTTGAGCTTGTGCAGGGCGGCCACAGCAGCGGGGCCCTGCTTCCCGGCACCAGCCCGGGGCGCCGAGCAACCTTCATCTGAGCCAGAGTGCGGGGTGGAGTTTGCGTCCTGGCGCCGAAGCCTCCTGGGGGCTCCGACCCCTCCCGCCTGATCCACTGGGAAGGAGGGCTGACGGGACAGGGCGCGGTGGGGGCGGTGGGTCGTGTGTGCGCATGCGTGTGTCTTCCTGGGGAGACGGCACTTGCGCGCACATATATATGTGTGTGCGCGTGTGTATTCTGTGCACACACAGAATCGGGAAGATTTCACTTCCTGAGCATTTCGGGTTAGGGGAGGCCGTGTGACTTGCTGTGGTCAAGGACAGGTGAGTGGAGGGGCCGCTTCGGATAGAAGCATTTAAAGGCTGGTTCTCCAGGCTCCGGCCCGCGCACCCCACGTTTTGGGAGGCCAGCGGCCTGCAGGGCGCAGCGGCCTTTCCGGAACGGGAGTCGCCGACGTTGGGTGTTGCTGTTTCACGGGGAGATCCCCGCCTGTCTGGACAGGGACACCTATTTACTATATTTTCCAGAAAAGGCGTCTAAGCCAAGGGACCCAGAGGAACTTAGGACACTGGACGCCTGGTTCTGATCGCACGAGGTAAGGGCCCCTGACCCGTGTGGTGGGCTGAGTGAGACCCCCCAAGCTGTCCTGTCTGAATCCCTGGAACCTGTGAGCGTGTGACCTCACATGGCAAGAGGGACTGTGGAGACGGGGTTAACGAAGGATGTTGAGATGGGAGATTATACTGGGGGCCCTGGGGGGCCCCATGTCCTCACAGGACCTTATGAGGGGGAGACAAGTGGGTCAGAGTCAGAGAAGGAGAGGTGACAGGGGATGCAGAGGTTGGAGCGACGCCCTTGGAGGATGGAGGAAGGGGCCACAAGCCAAGGAGAGCTGGTGCCACTGGAATCTGGAAAAGACAGGGGGCCATTCTCTCCTGGAGCCTCTGGAAGGGACCGGCCCTGCAGACACTTTCATCGACCCCCGTGAGACCCGTTCAGTCTGGTCAGGTGACCCGGGTGTGCTGTTTTAAGCTGTTCAGTTGGTGTAATTTGTTACAACAGCGACAGGGAACAACATGCCTTCCCCGCCCGCTTCTCTGAGACAAGGACAGCGTGGCAAACCGCCCGGGGTCTGGCTCAATGCCTCCCGACTGTGCAGGTGCCTCTTATGGGGAACTTGGGGGCGTCAAACCCAGGCAGATCCATCTGCAAGGTGAAAGTTTAGCTGGTCGTACACGGTCACATGTCAGTGAGTTCAGTTCACTGAGGGACGAAGCTGGCCAGCCACCAAATCACATGAAGGATATTTCTCCGGGGTTGCGGGCCCTTGGGGAGGGCTTTATGCGTATTCTTTAAAAATATATAAATGTATCTTTCTAAATATGTACCTACTTAGTTATATATTACATAGCAATAAGTAGATATATAAATCCAAATATATATTAAAATATATATGCATTTTTGTGGTTGGGAACTGAGTTAGGGGCGTATCTGGAACGGACTGGGCGGCACATTTTTCTAGCACCAGAATTAGGGACCATTTGAACTTTGCTCCCTGGATGAACACGCGTCAACGGCGGCCAACAGCGGGGGCCTCCGTGTTAGTTATGACCGCCGACACCGCCAGGGCGGGAGACGCAAAAGAGAGTGTTTTTCTTTCACCTGGGCCTCCCGCCCTCAGGGCCCCCACCCCTGCCATTCAATGCAGTGACATCTCTGTGTCCCTGGCCCCACACGTGGAGACACAAAGGACAAACACTGAGAACAGAGTGCAGAGAGGGTCTTGAGGTTGAACGTGAATGAAGGAAGACCGCGGGGACTCTGGAAGGACGTGGGCCAGTGCGGGGGGACCGCTGTGTCCCTGTGAGGGCTCCTCCCCTGCCCTGCGGGATCAGCAGGTCTGAGGGCAGCATCTGCCTGCGTTTGGCGTCCCCTCCCTCGCTTGTCTGACGTCGAGTTGTGAGTGTGTGATAAAGACCAGCCATTTTCACAGACAAGCGCCCTGGGTTTACACAGTGTTTATTAAACTGAAATTGCAAGGGACATCTTTCATGAAAGGAGAGCACTCTTCCCCCTCTGACGAGTATGTCTGACAATGACACGCTCCCGGTGGGTAATCAGAGGAGTGCGGTGACAGGTGCCAGGGCCACCGAAGGTGGAGTGAAGTCACCGTGAAGGGGGCAGAAGGGCTCAGGGGGTCACATCTTGTGCGTACTTCATGCCTACTAATTTCACACCGCCCCAAGTATGTTTTGGGGATATTTTAACATTTAACAGAAGGGTATCGTGTATCACCTTAAAACTAGATTTTTAAACCCAACGTTAGGTTTTTAAAGATTTTTCCGTGTCAAGACATCCAAGGTTTTGTTCACTTGTTCCAGCTCCCACAAACCTCAGCTTTTGCTGCTCCGATGAGGGGGAGAAATTTTGACTTTGTTTTATGTATGTTTCCTTTTTTTCTGCCGTCACCCCAGGGTCTGCTTGTTGGCTTTAGAGAGAGGCGGAGGGAGGGAGGGGAACGTCGATCAGTTGCCTCTCGTAAGCGCCCCGACTGGGTGCTGAAGTCGAAGCCCAGGCGTGTGGCCTGACCGGGAGTCAAACGGGCGACCTCTCTGCTTACAGGTCGCGGCCCGACCCGCCGACCCACGCGGCCAGGGCTCTGTGCGGTTCCTTGATTATCAGTGAGGCTGAGCGCGTGTATCGACGGAGACATTTGCATGCGTTTTTTTCTTTAATTGAAGTGTTGAAACCTTCTTATCTTCCAGGGTTGTCCTTTATGGTCATGAAGTAGTGTCTTAAAAAAAAATACACTGTCCTATTTGATTAGCTAATATGTTTTAAAAAGATTTTATACATACATATTGATACTCAAAAATGGCCTATCGTTGTACTGTATTTGGGCATTTTGTCATCAATTCTATGCTAGTCTTATATGATAGAGCTGGGTAGTTTTCCCTTCTTGGTGGATCTGAAAATTTTGTTATTATTATTGTTAAATAGTAGCATAGTTCATTCTTTGTTTCGTTAAAAATTCCCTCTAAACCATTTCTCTTCTGTGCCCTGTGAGGGTGGAAGAGGGAGCTTTGAAAATCGATTTGCTCCTTTAATAAATATTGACTTATTCAGATTGTCTCGTAGTCTTCAGTCCGTTTTCTTAAGTTTTTATGGAAAATTATCTAAATTTTCAAACTTATTGGAAAACCAGTAAGAGTTTGAGAAGACAGTGAGGGAAAGTATCTTTGTGACCTCAGGGTAGGGGAGAGTTTCTTACACAAGGTGGAAGAGTTAGCGGCACACATGAAGGAGCATGTTCGTGAATTCGGCTCCCTTACCACGGAGAAGGCCTGCTGACCCGAAGCCGCTATGAGGTGGACACTCAGACACCGGAGGGTTGGCGTCTGGAGGAGACCGCGTGTAGCGGAAAAGCCAACAGAGAAAAAGCACCAGGAACGTACGATGAGCTCAGGCAGAGCCCTCGGAGGGAGGGCTGGGGCTGGCGTGTCCTGGGAGTCCCTGCACTGCGCCCGCCGCCCCGGCCGGGAGGGCGCCCCGCACGGAGTGCAGCCCGCGCAGCAAGGGCACCCCGCCCCCCGGGTAGGAGGCTGCTGTGGCGGCTTTGGGACTCCAACTGGCGTCTTGCGAGTGTGGGAAGAGAAGTTGCTCATACCCTGGGGCCCACGTCCCCCCAGGAATGTGCTGCAGACAGGCCGAGGTCTTCAAGCAGCTCTGTCCCACCAGGGAGGCCACGGAGAGCACCATGTGTGTGCGGACAGCAGCCAAGGCCACGGAGGAGCCATCAGTGTGGGAATCCCACGTGCCATGTCCGCGGGGAGGGGACCACAGCGCCCACACACTCTCCACCTTCCCTGTGGCGTGGGCAAGGAGACCCAGCCACCGGGACGGTGGCACGGCTCTGGGCACACACCCGTTTCCCACGGCTGCTAGAAGGAAGAGCGGGCAGCTTGAACCACAGCAATTCCATCTCTCCTGGTTCTGGGGGCCAAGGGCCCGAGGTACCGGCAGTGGGTCCCTGCTGGGGCTGGGAGGGAAACTCCGTCCAGGCCTTCCCGCTGGATTCTGGGGATCTGTTAGACTCTGCATCCCTGGCTTCTGAATGTCACCCCGACGCCTTCCCTCCTGTCCTCGTGGCCTCTGCAGAGAGTGAGCATGTCTGTGTCCAGGGGCCTCTTGTTATTAGGACACCGGCCATTGGACCGTGGGCCCACCTGACCCATGTGACCTCATCTGACCTAATTACACTGCAATGGCCCGATTTCCAAACACAGTCACGCTCACAGCGCTGGGGATTCGGGTTTGAACACAGGGATTTTTGGAGGATATGATTCAGCTTGTAACGGGAAGGCAGCAGAGTATGAAATTGGTGTGTGGAAATCAACGAAGATGAGCAAAAACCCCAACACCAAATGCAAAAAGAAAGGACTGAGCCCGACTGTATTCCCACAGAGTAGCACACGTCGAAGGGAAACTTCCTACAGCCAAACGATGGCCACAGGCCTCTTGACGGTCCGCCCTCCGTCCAGGGAAAGACCAGACAAACAACCTAGAATGCGTTTCAGAGGCACGGCTTTGGCCGTCAGGGCACAGCGATTTGGGAACTACGTTACGTGCATCGTGGGGCTGACCGGGGAGCACGTACATGCGGGTGCGGGGGACGGGGTTCCCCCTGGAGTGTGGCGCGCAGGAGGGCGTGCAAACCTGGGGCTGGATTGGAAGTGGAGATTTCAGTACGAACTGATGAGTATCAAGAGGCAAGTGCTCTGACCGATGTGGCTCAGTGTGTTGGGCGTCGTCCCACAAAGGGAAAGTTTGCAGGTTCGATGCCCGGTCAGGGCACTTGCCTGGGTTGCGGGTTCATCCCCATCGGGACGCGTAGGAGGAGCGTTCGGTGGATGATTCACTGTCATGTCGATGTTTCTCTCCCTCTCTTTCTCCCTCCCCTCTCCTCTCTCTAAAAATAAATAAAAACAAAAAATCTTTAAAAAATTGTCGGGTGGTTGGAAGGATATAGGGCGCTCCCACTGGCTAAATTGGGGATGAGAAGAGCACCAGACAAGATAATAACGGTAATAGACTGTAAATCCATGCTAACAGTGAATAAATCGTCCCATAAATACGTCAGCGAGGGAGACGGGAGGGCGGGCCGCCGCTGCGCAGCGCCGAGGAACGCGGTCGATGTTTTGCATGAGCTGCAGTACAGCTTGGTCTGGGGGGAGAATCATCCACGGATGCAAAGCCAGGCGGAGGGTCAGAGAGGGACGGGGTGTTGGTATGGCCGCACACGAAGCACCGTTTCGAAAGGCGGTCCGAGTCGGCATCGCCTGGGGGCGGCTGGGGAGGCACCGTGCCTCTTCCGAGGCGAAGCCTGAGATGGACCTGGGATCTCGTGCGTGGTGTCCTGGCCAGACACACGCACACAACCCAACTCTGAGCACAGGCGGACACCAGGTCAGCCCTAATGTGGACCGTCCTGTGGAATCGCTGGCCTGTCTTCTTCAAAAATGTCGGTGTCGTGAGAAACACAGAAGACCGAGGAGCTGTCTGGTGATGGGAACTCGAGTGACAGGCTCAATGAGTGTAGTGTGTCCCCCAAACTGGATTGTGTACAGAGGGGGAAGGAGTAGAAAGTCCATTGCTGGGAAAATCCCAGATTGGAGAAGAGGTGGTGGCTTTGAGAAAGGTATTGTCCCCATATTAAATTTTCAGATTTAATAACTGGATTGCGGTCATGTAAGAGAAGAATCCTTTCCTCGGGAAATGCATCCCTGAAGTATTAAAGGGCAAAGGTGTAGGAGGTGTGCAATTTACTCTGAAATAATTTAGAAAAACTCTCTCTGTAAAATATATATGTGGAGGAAGAGAGGCACGCCCTGTGGCAAAGTGGCCAACGCTGGCGAGTTTGGGCACAGGGTGTTTGGGGGCCATGTGGACTCTTCTTGCACTTACTCTGTAACTTTACCACTATTTCAAAATAAAATTTTTTAGAAGCTCATCACCTTCCGCAATGAAAGCAAGTGATAGGAGAGCAGACTAGGGGACCGCTTACATAAGATTCAAAGACCCGCACCGCCCAGCCCCTGTTGCGGGGGGCGTTCATGCTCGCGTTGGAAGGTGCGAGGAACAGAGAGCTCAGGGCGACACGGAGGTGGCAGGGCAGGCCCAGCCCCTGGCGGGCGACGTTTCTTCAGCTGGGTGTGCGCAGAACAACTGTGTGTTTTGTTGCTTGTTCTTTAAGGTGGGTAGATACGTCATACATAGTCTTTTGAACATAAGTGTATTTCCTAATACAGTTTTAGAAACCAAGAATGAAAGCAAAGGTATCTGCCTCCCACTGATATATTTAAGGTGAAGAACCAAAGCTCAGGGGAGTTGAGGGCTTCGGCGGGGCTGGGTTTGAGCCCGAGTCTGTGGGCTCCGCGCCGTGCCGTCTCCTGAGCCTGCAGAAAGGGCCCAAGTTACGACAGAAAAGGAAGGGAAGGAAACCCGGGGGAGCTGTTTGGACGGGCGTCCCTCGCGTGTCCCCCCCGGTCCCCCGGCTGGGCCCGTGGTCAGGTCTCCCTAAGGGACTCGGGGGAAGAGGGCCCCTAGAGCGCTCCTGTGTCCTCTGGCTCCTTTCCCAAGCTGACCGTAGGGGTTTCAGGGTAGATTTCCCTCCACACTAATTTAGATTAAAAAGCAGCACGTGACATTGTTACTGGCCGGGGTCCTGGCCGGGAGCAGGCCTGCCAAGGGCTGGCCGTAGTGCGCGGGCTCTTGACTTCGTGCAGGAAAGAGGTCGCAATAAAGTTTCAGGCGACTGTGAGGGTCCACTCGTGAAAGGTGGGGACAGTGAAACAAGGAGGGGCTCAGCATAAAGGACGCAACGGGAGAGCCCCGACCGGGCTGCCTGAGCTCACTGGGAAGCCAGAGAAAAGGGGGCCTTGGGGACAGGTCTCGGGGGTCAGCCTGGGACAAGCTGCCAGCTGCCCACTGCCGAGAGTTTAGGAGACACGCGCCTGTGAAGAAAGAAGTGGGGGGAGCAGAAGGGAAAGGGAATGGCTGTGGGCTGCCCCCCACCCCACTCAGAGGGGGCGCCCTTGCTCCCTGAGCCCTTTGTCCTGAGGCTTTCATCTCTGTCTCTCAGGTGGAATCTCAGGGGAGGCCTCAGGGAGGTCTCAGTAGAATACTCATCAGTTCCCCAGGTGCGCCCTTTCAGGGTTGATCAGTGACAGGGCAGGGGGTCTTCAGTCACTGCAGCTGGTCCTGGCGTCGCCACTTGGTTTTGCTGATTTTCTGGGCCTGGGGCTGAAACACCACGGAGGTGTAGATGTCATCTCTAGGGAGAAAGGCCGGGGGAGGAGAGGCCGTCCTGGGGGTGAGGTCCTCGTGTTCCCAGTTTGGCCCCCCGCCAGGCGCTCGGGGCCTTCCGCCCAGGTGATGCTCTGCACGTGGCGGTCAAGTGCTCAGCCAGCTTGTTCGGCATCTATCTCAGTTTCCCTAGTCCACCTGCCAAAGCGTTTCCCTGGCTTCTCACTCTCCCGTCTCAGTGAGCGCAGCTGCGAGGCCGGGCCCCCGCTGCTGGTGGAGCCCAGCCTCAGCCTTCCGGGCCGTGCGGCTCCGTCAGCCGATGGCGTGGGAAGAGGCCTGGAGGAAGCTCCGCGTTCCCCGGCACAGTGAGGACGACGGAGGCGGCCCTGCTGGGACCACAACCAGACGGCCAGATGGACCACAGCTGTCACTCTCTGCCCGGTGTCCTTTTGTCCTTGGGCCCACGTGGGTTTGCTGAATGACACAAACTTCCCGGTCCTGTGTTGGGTCCTCCCTCTGAAGCCTGGCCACCCTGGGCTCTGCTGTCGTGCCTCTGTTGACGATAGAGTTTTGATGTGACCCATGACTCGCCTCTGATAGGCACTGGCCCCCAGCGTGCAGCGTGCAGCGTGAGTTCCCCGCGAGTCTGCTCCGTCCGCCGTGTTTACCCCCACTCCCTGCTCCCCGATGAAAACATACATGCGTTTAAAAACAAACACAGGTGTCGGGGGAGCTGCCGGGAACGTTCTCTTGTGTGTGACAGCTGTGCCGCCGTGGGAGGCCGCGGCGGGGGTCTGCGCCCACACCACACACGTCTTCCTGCAGCTGCAGCCATAACGCTTGAGCGTGTTATGGGAGCCGAGCGGGCCGGGAGGCGGTGCCGGCTCTCCTGGGACAGCACCGAGAGCTTGTGGATTGCGGTGCGAGCCTCGACAATCTCTGGGAATAAAACGATGGTCTTTGCCTCCAAACGTAGCCCGAGTTGGGCCGAGCAACGTGGTGAAAATGGGCATCTCGGAGGTACTCAGAATATGTCACATCAGCGTCCTACGTCTGTGAGTGAATTAAACCCTTGTCCAGCCACGGTGCTGACCGTTTACTGGCGTGGTTCAGACACGGGACGGACTTCATGTGGTTCAGAGGTTTTGCTTGTTCGAGCAGACGGCAGGAGAGGAAGACGGTTTCCCATTCAGCAGCATTCTCGGCAGAGGGAGAAGTAAGTCGGGAGCTGGGCGGAGCGTCTGGGAGCCACAGGGCAGCTCAACCCGGCCCCACCTGTCACCACACCCCCCCCGCCCCCCCCCGGGCCTATCTCCTAGACACCAAAAGACTCCGGATATCTTTCCAAAACGGGGGCTCCTGGGGACGTGCCCCTGGCTCTTTGGAGGAAAGACAGCACTGAAATCTAATGAAGAACGAACAGGGAGCCAGCCCCAGGACCCCTCGTGGGGAACTGGTGGCTGGAGCAGCTGCCGGGGTCCCCAGCTTCCATTTATGTAGGTTTTAAAGAAAATTGCTTTGTTTTGCACCCAATCCAAATGCAACCCGTGCAAAGGTCCTGCAACGGAGGTCCGACCGCTGCATCCCGCGGGCTCCCGGAAGTCTTACGTGCCCTTCCCGCGTTCCTGGGTATAAACCTCCGGGGCAGTGGCCAGCCGGGCGCCTCACGCAAACTCTGGTGCCCAGCCCCTCCCTTCTACATGCTGGTGGCACCTGCAGCTCTCTGCTCTGCCACCCCAGCTCTTCCTTCGGCACAGTCTTGGGGACTTTCCCGTGGCTACACGCCTGCAGCCGCACCCTCGTTTTCATGGGGGCCAGGCCGTCCTTCACGTGCACGTGTTACAGCCTGTCCAGCAGTCGGTCCTCTGGTGAAGGACACCTAGCTCGCTCCCACGCCCCCTGCCGCCGCAGCGGGAGCCTCGGGCGCAGGGTGTCTGCCGCCCCTGAGCGGACAACATCCCACGGGTGCATGCCTCGAAATAAGTTTCTCCTTACTTCGGGGTGCGCTCTCAGAGAGGTTGTCGCTGATGGTGACGCCCTCCGCACAGCCCACCTGTGAGCTCACATTTCAAAGCATCGTCCACCCGGGGTTTCAGCTGGGTCTCCCTGAGCCGAGGGTCCCGACTGCGCCTGAGACCCCCGCGCTGCCTTTTCTCTGAACCGTCATCTGCTCTTTGCTGCATTTCTGGGCAGTCGGCTGTTTCGTCACAGGTTTCTGGGGCTCCTCACACATTGGAGAAACTAGCTCCTACCTTTAATATGGATTAAGACCTTTCCCTCCCTTTCTCCCTCCCTCTCTCCCTCCCCCCTCCCTCCCTCCCCCTCTTTCCCTCCTTTGTTTC
>PVJD01019538.1:0-11451 GCA_004026545.1 Mormoops blainvillei
GTTACTTCAGTTTGACACTTAAGATGCTATTAGTGGAGATGAGTGAAAGCTTGTAGGAGGATCATTTGTTCACTTGCTTTCTCTCTGTTTGTTTTAAGTTGGAGGAGATGGGAACATGTTTGCCAGGTCAGAGCAGTGATCTGCAGAGGATCCAGAGAAAGCCAGAGATGGAGATAAGCACGCAGACAAGAGAATGAGCCCCAAAGAGAAAACAAGGAACCTCATGGTCACAGGGGCTAATTAAGCATCACTTCATAAATTAGTCTTGCCACTAGGATTAGGGACATGGTCATAGCTGATGAAGAATTGCAATAGGGTTACACAATAGTGGCATTCTCTCTTGGGCACAGATGATAAAAATATCTCTTATTTATTTGAAATTCAAGAGACTAAAACTCAAACTGGAGACAACTGTACTTGAACAATAAAAAATTAAATTTAATTTTTAAAAAAAGAAGAAGAGAATCTTAAAAGCAGCAAGAGAAAAGCAGTTAGTTACCTGAAGGGTAGTTCCTGTAAGACTGTCAGCTGATTTCTCCAAAGAAACTTTGCAGGCTAGAAGGGATTGGCAAGAAATATTCAAAGTCATGAAAAGTAGGGACCTACAGCCAAATTACTATACCCAGTAAAGCTATCATTTAGAATCAAAGGGCAGATAAAGAACTTACTAGATAAGAAAAAACTAAAGGAGCTCATCATCACCAAGCCATTATTATATGAAACGTTAAAGGGACTTATTTCAGAAAAATATCAAAACTATGAACAACATAATGGCAATAAGTACATATCAACAATTGAATCTAAAAAACAAACTAAGCAAACAAGCAAGAAGAAGAGAGACAGAATCATGGATACAGAGAGCATTTTGATGGGTGCCAAATGAGAGGGGGCTGTGGGAGAATGGATGAAGAGGTGAGGGAATTAAGAAGTACAAATAAGTAGTTTCAGAATAGCCATGGAGATGTAGAGTATAGGAAATGGAGTAGCCAAAGAAGTTATATGCATGACCCATAGACATGAACAATGGTGTGAGGATTGCCTGAGGGAGTTTGGGATGCTGGGTGGAGGGGGAAAGGGAGAAAAATTGGGAGAACTGTAATAGCATAATCAATAAAATATAATTAAAAAATAAATAAAACTCAAACTGCTCTGCATCCTTGGTTCTTAGATGGCAACTTAAATCCACATTTAAAAAACAGAGAAATTGTATATCATCTGTGAAAATATCAGTAAGTAAGAGTCTAAAGCAATGGACTACAACAACTAGGGTCAGGGATTTCCCTCTGCACCTTACTTTGACCATTCATCAGTAATATAATAAACCTCAATCAAAAATATTTTTTCAACTGTTTTTTTTTTAATCCCATCAAAGAGATTGTTTCTCAGCCTTTTGGCTAAGATCAAGTGTAGTATCTGTTCTTATCAGTTTAAAATTCCATCAAGGTTTTTTTCTTTGTATTTTACTTAGCCCTCATAATATTGTTCCAATGATAGCAACTCAGTGGCAATAGCTGGGGCGGTGGTTGGTAATTTTTCCCTCTCGCAACTTAAGGCCAAGCACTGTGGTGGGACCCACTGAAATGTTTGCTTCCTGTCAGTGCAGAGTTTGGTATCAGCAACCCTTTCTCTGGGCTGCCAGGGCCTGTGGTCTGAATTATGTGACACTAACATTCAATTACAGTAAGATGTCTGTTTAATAACTGACATTTCCAGTAAACTTGTTGTGGGTTCACTATGCCTTGAGGCCCATTAGAAAAGTTTCAGAGGGTACTAAGAAATACCTTATTGACAAATAATTTGCACTCCTTCTGATATGTTCTGACCCAAAGCATCAAGGATTCTTCTTGAAGTTGCTTTAGGCATAGCTGGAAAAATATCCTAACGTTTTAGTGTTTAAACCCTGGGAGCTTAGCATTATTTTTGTTGGGTGCAAAATGTTTTCAGCTGCTGAGTTCAGGTCTAGAGAAGCACTTGAGAAGTCCTTTTAGGTTTTCCATAATCTGGTGAAAAATAAACATCCCCTTGTGCTTATCTTCATTTTAATAAAACAAAAATGGTCCCTAGAAATACTCTGCCCTCCAGTCAACAGCAGAGTTCAAAGTCAAAATTTGAAAAAATAGAATTCTAGGACTCTACCACTTGATGTAATCAATGATATTTGCTTCTTTGGGAACTAATGTTAAGTTTTTCCACAAACTTATCAGATTCTAGACATAGATGCACATCTACTTAACAAGATAATTGAAAATATCTATCTTGTAAACTGAGTTTTCTTGGGTAGTACAATTTAAATCACTTTTCTTTTGTTTTAAACATCTTGGAGAAGGGGAAAGTTGTCTCTTCTCCTTCTTCCAGTTTTGATGGCATGAAGTCCAAGACATAAAGAGTAAATCAGAACTACCTACAGAAACCCATGCATCTCAGCTTTAAAAAGTCAAGTGTCAAGCAGGAAGGCTTGACATTTTTCTATTCTTCTCCAGAGATATTGAACTGATAACTTTAAGTAAAAATGTCCTCTAAATGCATAAGACTTTGTGGGTAAATCTGTGGAGTTTAAATATTGTTTTAGTCTAAACACTTCGGAATAGCATATCATATTATATATCACTTCAGAGTTCACCTGTCTAATATACTGTTTCATTTGATGCTCAAATATCCCTGTTAGACAAGCAAGACACATTATTTCCATTGAAAATCACTCAGTGGATGGCATCTTCTTTTTAGCCTGGTTTACTTGGGCTCTTTCAGTGATGATACAAATATCAATAATATCAGGATTCTGATATATTTCGACACGGCTCTTTCACTCTCTATATATCAGTGTTATCCAATGTAATAGTTTCTATAGTGATGGAAATGTTCTATAACCTATGTTTGTCCAATATGGTAACCACAAGACACAAGCAGTATGAGGTCTTGAAATGTGGCTAGTACAACTGACAAGCTGAATTTTTAATTCCATTTAATTTTAATTAATTCATGGTTAAATTAAATGATCACATGTGATGAGTGGCTACTGTACTGAACACTGCAGCGGTATGGTTTCTCTTACCAACCCATGACCTTAGCCACCCATACAAAAAGGATTCTCAGCCTTATATTCCGACTTGATTTCCACCTGCCTATTAGCCATAACTGGGCATTTCACAGGTACTTGTAATTTCTCATGTTCATGACTGAACTCATCATGTTTTCCTTCAGACTGGTTTCTCCTCCTAGGCCCTGTATCCCAATGAAATAAAAGGACACTAATTAGTAACATGAAAAGTATAAAGCTCATTGGTAAAGGTAAGTATATAGTTAAACTCAGAATACTCTAATATTGTAATGGCAGATGGTAAAGCACTTGTAACTTTAGTACAGAGGTTAAAAGACAAAAATATTAAAAGTAACTAAAATTGGTTTGCAGATGTTGGCTCACGCATTTGTAATCAATTGATTGACTTGGCATAGTATTTGTTATACCACTTTAACAAAATGAAGCACAAAAATAATATGATTATCCCAGAAAATACATTAAAAGCACCTGACAAAACTCAACATCTTTCTGTATACCTCAGTAATTTAGGTATAGATGAAGTGTACCTCAACATAATAAAGGTCATACATGACAGGCCGACAGCTAACACCATATTTTATGGCGAAAAGCTGAAAGCTACATATGAGTTTTGTTGACTTCTCCTTTCTTTTATAACTCAAATGAACCAAAAATAACAATATAGAGTATTTTATAACATAATTAAAAAGACAGCTACTACATGAAAGAATATGTCTTTTTGTTGATCACCTTCCACAATTTACAAAATTTGGCCCTATTTTATTAAGCTATATATTAGTTTCCTAGGACTCTCATAACAAAATACTGTAAACTGGGTGGCTTAAAAAAAATAGAAGTTTATTCTTTTACAGGTCTGGAGGTTAGATGTCCAAAACCAAAATGTCAGCAAGGCCATGCTTTCTCTGAAGGCTCCAGAGGAGGAGACTCTCTTGCCGCTTTCTAGTTTGGTGTTTGCCAGCCATCCTCAGGGGTCCTTGGCTTGTAGACGCATCACTTGAAACACTGACCCATTGTCATATGGTGTCTTCCTGCCCAAACTTCCCTCTTCTTATAAGGACACCAGTCCTTGGATTAGGCCCACCTCAATCTACTATAATCTCTTTTCAACTTGATAATATTGAGTTAGCCAAAGTCCATGTAGTTTTGTCTATAAAATAAAAGACACTTTTTTTCATTTTCACCAATAACTTTATTGATTTGGGTTTTTTTTAGTATTTCAGCTATCTTCTGCATGGTAGAATATTGATTGTTCTCAATTAATGCCTTGATTTGATCACTTTCAACTTCAGCTGGTCT
The DNA here is from genome assembly GCA_004026545.1 of Mormoops blainvillei. Lineage (NCBI taxonomy): Eukaryota > Metazoa > Chordata > Mammalia > Chiroptera > Mormoopidae > Mormoops > Mormoops blainvillei. Next base: position 4,355 of record PVJD01019538.1, read on the forward strand.
ACCAAACTGTGGAGGATCATCCAGCAAGAAATCTCCAGCACAAAACTCCACTAACCACCTTTGACATCTTTGACCGGTCTCAGCACACTTTCCATACACTGCACAAACCTTTTTTTTTTTTTCATTTCTGTTGCTTTTTCACCTTTCTTGAATTAATACATTATAGAGATCCAGGGTCAAGATGGTGGCATAGGTAAACATGGCTCCCCTCTTCACACAACCACATCAAAATTACAACTAAAATATAGAACAATCATCTCTCAGAACCATCAGAAATTGAACTGAATGAAAGTCTGACAACTATGGAATTAATGAAACCACAACCATTTAGGCTGGTAGGAGGGGCGGAGATGCAGAATGAGCTCGTCCCACATCCACATGTGATGGATAAAAATTTGAGAGGGATATCTCTGGAGTGAGTAGTCCCAGCCCCACACCAGTCTCCCCCAAACCCAGGGTTCCAGTGCCAGGATGATAAGTCGCTATAACTCTGGCTGCAAAAACCAGTGGTAATTGAATTGGTGGAAGAAACTTCTGGAGTCCCAAGCAGTTCACCTTAAAGAACCCATACATGGACTCATACAGACTCACATACTCTGAGCTCCAGCACTGAGGTAACAGCTTGAAAGGCACCGGTGGCATACAGGGAGAAACTAAAGTTCCTGGCATCAAGTCAAGAGCTGGAGAACAGCTTTGTCTCAGACAGAAAGGTAGGTAGAAGCCATTGTCCCGTAGCTGAGCTCACCCCTACCACATATCCATAGAGCAGGCAGACGAGTGCCATTGTAGGGTAAGTGTAGGCAGTCTGGCTTCCTCACCCAGGTGTCTGGGTAATGAGAGGGAAAGAGTTTCTCACAGCCTTGAATGGGCCTGATAAACTGCTTTCTCATAGCCTTGAGTCTGGGTCCGATAAATGGTTTCCATCACATGAAGTGAGCTTTCATGCACAGATCATGCTATGTTACTTAACTTTTTGGCCTAATGCTGGCTTTTTTTTGTGCTTAGTACTTAAGAAGGCAGGGGCTTCTCACTGTGTGTGCAGACACAGACACACAGCTTGTAGCGTGCGTGGCTCACTCACCCCTGCATAAAAGATGTCAAGTACCCCCACGACTCCATGCGATTTCTTCCATCTCCCTGAGTCTCAAGTGGACATGCCCAGCCTAAACAGGCTGCAGCACAACCATATCTGAGATGCCATCAATCCGGCTAACAGTGTTTGCCCCACCCTGGAGATCCCCTGAGACTCAGTCTCACCCAAAATATGGACCCACCCAAACTGTTAACCATGATTTCTCCATATGAATGGCTTGTCTTGGCTCATGTTTCATAACTTCCTAAATCCAATCAAAAAAGCAACAGCCAGCCTCAGTGAGCTCCCAGCCCCCACACCTCTTGCTAAGTGATCCACACCTGGCACTAGCAACAGCCAGCCTTGGTTCACAGCTTGGCTCTGCCTAGGAATCTCCAAGCCCAGCACTAGTAGCATCCATCTCAGACTGCTTTATAATTCATACACAGTGACCCTTGGCAGAACACAGGTGGGGGCTGACCTTGTCTTGCACCACCCGGGAAATGCAGTGGAGGGCTACAGACCATGTCAGAGCACCACCATCATACCCTAAAGGGTGGAGGTTGGTGGTCATTGGTCATAGCCAGTCCTTGCAACTGACTGGCCTGAGTAAATCCCTCCCATTGACCTGCCAATAGCAATAAAGGCTCAACTACAGGATGAGAGAGTACTCAGCCTGCACTAAGGGCATTCCTCAAGAACCAAGCTTGGGTAATAGGGGTGGCTGGGCCACTGGGTCCTATAGGACACCTACTACATTAGGACACACTACCAAAACATGGAGTCACAGCAGCTCTACCTGATATATGGAAACAAACACAGGGATACTGTCAAAATGAGAAGACAAAGAAACATGGCCCAAATGAAAGAACAGATCAAAACTCCAGAAAATGAAATAAATGAAGTGGAGATAGGCAATCTAACAGATACAGAGTTCAAAACACTGCTCATAAGGATGCTCAAGGAACTTAGTGAGGCTCCCAACAGCATAAGAAAGATCCAGTCTGAAATGAAGGATACACTAATTGAAATAAAGAACAATTTACAGAGAAACAACAGTGCAGTGGATGAAGTTGAGAATCACATCAATGATTTGGAACATAAAGAAGAAGAAAAAACCCAACCACAACAACAAGAAGAAAAATAATTAAAAAAGAAAATGAGGACAGTCTAAGCAGCCACTAGGACAACATCAAGCATTCCAACATTCACACCATAGGGATGCCTGAAAGAGAAGTGGAAGAGCAAAAAGTTGGAAATCTATTTGAAAAAATAATGAAAGAAAATTTCCCTCTTTTGGTGAAGAAAATAGACATGGAAGTCCAGAAAGCACAGAGAGTCCCAAATAAGATGGAATAAAACCTCTCCAATGACTCTTTCCCTTAAATAATAAAATGTAAAAGCCACTGCTGTTATTGGGGGAAGTAGCCTTGTCTCTCTAGTGACTATTCAATCTCTCGCATTCTATTTACAGCCATATTCAGGAAAAATAAACTAAATTAATTTTCTCTTTCTTATTATCCACCCATTCTCAACCCTTACATCTGCTCCAGCCTTCACAGGCCCTCTAAAATTGCTCTTAATAAAAGGTAGTATTACTTTTTATCTGCTTGCATAGTCCAATAGGCTTCAGGACTTATTTCACTGGACACTAAGATACTTGACATCTTTGCCAACTACTTCCTTCTTGATATCCTCTCATCTCTTGACTTCAATGACACCTCTCTTTCTTTCCTTCTCTGCCTCCTTAGCTGGCCATTCTTCTCAACTGTTAGAGTGTCTAGGGTTCTATTCTTCATCTTCTCTTCCTACTCAATGTGTTCTCCATGGACAATCTCTTTCTTAATGCAGTTCCATGCCTGTATTTTAATAGTATCTGGCCTCACTACCACAGTGTTGCAAGAACTACTCAAACAACACAATGCACACTAAAATTATTGTCTCCCCACTCCAAATTCTCAGGCATTCCCATGGTTTAATTATATCACAATCACATAATTGAAGCCAAAAATTGAAGTCACCCTTGATTCTTCTTTATCCATAGTTCTTTCTGGTCATGAAATTTTTGTTAAGCCCAATTTCTAGGTGTATTTAAAATTCATATGCACCTTTCTCTCCTCATTGTCCCATTTTACTTCAATGCTGTTCACCTGACCACTTCTATAGCCTGTACTTTATTTTCCTGAACTGTGTCACTCTTCTAAGACCAACTCTGCATCAAATCTCCACATTGATACTTCTTTTTTTCACTTTTAAAAATTAAATTTATTAGGGTGACATTGGTTAATAAGATTATATGGGCTTCAAGTATAAAATTTTATGATACATCATTTGTATATTGCAGTGTGCCTACCACTTAAGTCAAATCTTCTGTCATCACCATGTATCTGATCCTCTTTTATATTGTACTACCCCTTCACCCTCTTCTCTCTTGCAACCACCATACTGTTGTCTGTGTCTCTGAGTTTTTGTTTGTTTTTCTTGTTTGTTCACTTGTTGCTTTCAGTTTTATATCCCACATATAGGTGAAATCATATGGTTCTTGACTTTTTCTGTCTTACTTATTCTGTTTCCCATGATATTCTCAAGATCCATCCATATCGTCACACATGGCAGTAGTATTTCATCTTTTTTTATGGATGAGTAGTGTTCCATTGTATACATCTACCACATCTTCTTTATCTAATTATCTATCAAAGAATATTTAGGTTATTTCCATGTCTTGGCCACCATGTCCTGGCTACAGTGAACATAGAGTGCATATATATTTGTGAATAAATGTTTTCAAATTTTTCAGGTAGATACCAAGAAAAGGGGTTGCTGGGTAGATTAAAGTGCTTCCCAGATAAAGTAAAGTTAAAAGAGTTCATCATCACCAAGCCCTTATAACATAAAATATTAAAGGGATTTATCTAAGAAAAGAAAATTATCAAAAATATGAATAGTAAAATGGCAACAAACTCACAACTATCAACAACTGAACCTAAAAAAATAAAAACAAAAACAAACTAAGCAAACAACTAGAACAGGAACAGAATCACAGAAATGGAGATCACATGGAGGATTATCAGTGGGGAGCGGGAGGGTAGAGAATGGGGGAAAAGGTACAGGGAATAAGAAGCATAAGTTGTAGGCATAAAATAGACAGGGGGAGATTAAGAATAATATAGGAAAGGGAGAAGCCAAAGAACTTGTATGGACAACCCATGGACATGAACTAAGGTGGGAGTGAGGATGTTGGTGGGAAGGGGGTTCAGGGTGCAGGGGAATAAAGGGGAGACAAAAATGGGACAACTCTAATAGTATAGTCGATAAACTATATTTTAAAATATTTTTTACTTTAAATAATTTTTTATTTTTAAATTACAGTTGGAAAACAATATTATTTCAATTTGAGGTATATAACCCACTTATTAGATATTATATAACTTACTAAATGATTACTCTGATAAATCTAGTACCCATTAGAGACCAAACATAATTATTACAATATGATTAACTATATTCCCTATGCTGTGCTTTACCTCCCTCTGACTATTCTGTAGCTATCAATTTCTTAATCCCTTCACTTTTTTTCACCCATCCCCCCAACTACCTTCCCATCTTGCAACCATCAAAATATTGCTGTATCTATGAGCTTGTTTCTGTTCTGCTTATTCTTTTATTTTGTGTTTTAGATCTATTTTGCCTGTTACCCCAGATTTTTTTGTTTGTTTCCATTTTCATGAAATACCTTTTCCCTCCCTTCACTTTCAGTCTGTATGTGTCTTTCAATCTGAAGTCTTCTCTACGTAGTTTATGTGAGTGTCTTATTTTGTTATCCATTCAAGTATCTATATGTCTTTTGATTGGAATATTTCATCTATTTGTTTTTAAAGTAATTGTTGATAGATATGTATTTGTTACTATTTTATTATTCATATTTTTCTTCTTCTTCTTCTTAAAAAGTGTCATTAACATTTCTTGTAATACTGTTTTGGTGGCCATAAACTTCTTTAGCTTTTTCTTGTCTGGGAAGCTCTCTTTATCTGTCCTTCAATTCTAACTGATAGCATTTCTGGGTAGAATAATCTTGGTTGTAGGTTCTTGCTTTACATCACTTTGAAAATTTCATGCCATTCTCTTCTGGCCTGCAAAGTTTCTATTGAGAAATCAGCTGACAGTCTTATGGAAGCTCCCTTATAGATAACTAACTGCTTTTCTCTTGCTGCTCTTAAGATTCTCTCTTTGTGTTTAACCTTTGGCCTTCTAATTATGACAGCTCTTGGTATGGGTCTTTTTGGGTTCATCCTTTTGGGGACTCTCTGTGCTTCCTGGACTTGTATGTGTATTTTCTTCACCAGGTTAGGGAAGTTTTTCATCATTACTTTTTTTCACGTTGGTTTTAAATTTCTTGCTCTCTGTCTTCTCCTTCCAGTACCCCTATGATGCAAATGTTGGTATGCTTGAATTTGTCCCAGAGGCTCCTTATGCTATCCTCATTTGGGGGGATTTTTTTGTTGTTGTTGTTATGATGGGTGTTTTCTGCTTTCTTATATTCTAAATTTCTAATTTGAGTCTCGGCTTCATCTACTCTACCATTGATTCTCTAGTGTATCCTTTCTTTCAATTAGTGTGTTCTTCATTTCTGACTGACTCCTTTCCATGTTTTCTTTTTTATTTCCCCTGTCTCTTTGTTGAAGTTTTCATTCAGTTCATCTCCTCTCCCCCTGAGATTACTGAACATCCTTATAAGCGGTGTTTTGAACTCTTCATCTAGTAGATTGCTTGTCTCCATTTTGTTTAGTTTTTTTTCCCCTGGAGCTTTGTTCTGTTCTTTTGTTTGGGACATGTTACTTTGTCTCCTCATTTTGGCTGCCTCCTTGTGTTTGCTTCTATGTATTAAGTAGAACTACCACATCTCCCAGGCATAGTGAAGGGGCTGTATGTAGTAGGTATTCTGTAGGGTTCAGTGGCACAGCCTTCCCAGTGACCAAACTGAGTTCTCCAGATGTAGCCTTGTGTGGTCTCTGTGCACTGTATTGTTATAATTGAGCCTTGGTTTCTGTTGGCACCTTAATAGAAGGGATTGACCCCCAGGCCAATTGGTTTTGAGGACTGGCTGCCACCACCATGGAAGATCAGCTGTGTGGGGGCCAACCCCATGGAGTAGAACTTACTCTAGCAGGGCTCTGGTGCCTGCTAAATCTGTCCTTTATGTGTATCCCTATGGAGGAGGTTGGGTGATGCTTGGATGTGGTCTGAAGCTGTCCCCTGAGTGCACTGGCTGTAAGGACTTCCAGGAGGTGAAGGCCACAGTCAGCCACCACCTGTGCCCTGAAAGGTCAGTTGCCACCTGTGTCCTGCCTGGGGTCACCTGACATAAGCTACAAAGTAATCTGCAGATGTTTGTTACTTGTGCTGGGCTTAGAGGTACACAGGAGGGGCCAAGCTGCAAACCAAGGCCAGCTGCCTCTAGCACTGGGCTTGGGGGCCTCTTAGTGAGAGGTAGGTGACACACCAAGAACAGATGCTGCTGTTGGAGAGATTTTAGGAAAGTCCAAAGCATGAGCCAAGAAAAGCCAAGTGGTTTTTCCATTTGTATGGAAAAGCCACTGGAAAGAGCTTGGGTTGGGCCCACAAGTTGGGTGGGGCCAGGTTTCAGGGAATTACCAGGATGGGGCAAACTGTATTAACCAGGTTGGTGGAGACTCAGATACGGTGCTCACCTGCTGACTCTGTCAGGGAAAATCCCAGAAAAGGAACAATGGCCTTTGTCAGCACTTTTGTCTGAAAGAAAGCTGCCCCTCCAGCACTTGCCCCAATGCCAGACAACTCAGTTCCTCACTGTCTGTTCCTGCTGTCCCAGCACTGGGGCTCAGAGAGAGTGAGTCCAGTAAGTCTGTGCCTGAGCTCTTAAGAGGAATACCTGGGACTTCAGTAGCCTTCCATGTCACTTCCATGTCCTTCCATGCCACAATCCAAGCTGGATTTTATAGCCAGAAGTTATGGGACTTCTCTTCCTGGCCCTGGAACACTGGGCCTG
>PVJD01019539.1:0-11450 GCA_004026545.1 Mormoops blainvillei
TCTGACTTCCTTCAGTTATTAAGGTAAATTTCTTTATTACGTTCCTGAGTAAACAAATATCTTTGAGCTTGATTTGTTTTTTAAGGTGGCATTTAAGGTAAAAAGAAAACATATTTTCTTTAGTAAGAGCAGAGCAGCTAATGCTAAACTGTTTCACATTGTGTTCTCAGTGGCTGGAGTTTGTACTGGCACCTCATTACGTGCCACTTCTATTATTGTACTAGATTTGGATGGAATTATTTTATGAAAAAATACGGTCAAGAACAGAAAAGGAAATCACAGATTTGGGAATGGGTGGGAACCGTGTCCAGTGCATTGTTGCCCTGTGTGGATAATTCTTCCATTTTCTTCTCGAACAACCAAGGTGAAAGGGTACATGGAGTGTTCATTGTATTCTAAGTAGCCTCAGTAACAACACCACAGGGGAAACCTTGGTGGAGTCCGGATTTGCGGATTAATCAATACCCTAAAGCAATGTTATTGTCATCCTTTCAGCCCACGAGAGATTTCGCTCCCAGTTACAGCGGTACCATGTGTATTAGGCCACAGAGGAAAACGATAAACCCTGGTGGCAGTGGGCAGCCACGGAAAGTGGGCGGTCACTGTGCCGGGAGGTGAGGAGTCGGGTCGTGCACTCGGAAGAAGGTGATGGGACAGTGAGGGTCCTGTGTTTGCATCTCTCCTATCAGAGGTCAGGGCCCAGTCAAGGCTACGTGGGGTCTGCAACTCGGAGGCCAACCTGCAGCTCCACTGGCTTGAGGACCCAGAGGAAAGAGTCTGAGTTGCTCACAATAAGTGGCAAGGTCTTGCTGAGGAAACAGCCAGAAAGAGCAAACCCTGTGTTCTAGGCCGCGCCCCTGCCCAAGGCTCTGGCTGGTCCAGGGCTGGAACAGGCTCCGTGCGGCCCGGCTAAGGCCGCGAGAGCTCCCCAGGGGTCCCAGCTGCGAGGGTCACAGAGGAGACAGGAGCGTGGAATTTGAGTTTAGCCAGGTTAACAGTCTACTAAAAATTGTTTCCCGTATTTTTCGGAGAAGCATAATAGGATACAGTTTCTACAACATATTATTGACAAAGTCAAGAATAAAATCCAAAATTCAGACATAGGCAGAGATATGAAGACATTGAAGACCATCGAGAGAAAAACAAGTGAATCTAGAGTGACCTTGGAATGACCCAGGTGCTGAACTCGCAGGAAGCATCGATAAACAGTTGCTACAGCACCCAGGGCACAAGTGCCAACCATGCACAAGGGGACCACAGCAAACCAAAGAGTGTCCGTGCGTCAGAAGGGCTGGTCCACAACGTGACAGGGAGCCCACATATATGAGGAAATATGTGCAAACCACATGGGATATGGATTAACATCCAGATATATAAGGAGCTCATGTAACTCAAAAGCAAAACAAACAAATTTAAAAAACAAAACAAAACACAAAATCGGATAAAAATCGGGCCAAGGACCTGAAGAGACATTTTCCCAAAGAAGGTGCTCAAATGGTTAACAAGTACATGAAAAGTCTTCAACGTCGCTATTCATCAGAAAAATGCCAATCAAAACCCCAGTGTGGTGTCACTTCCCATCCGTTAGGATGACTGTTCTCGAAAAGATGGGCGATGGCCAATACAGGCGAGGATGTGGAGAAAAGGGTGCCGTGCACGCTCCTGGTGGGACGGCAAACTGACGCAGCCGAACGGAAAGTGGTCCGGTGGGTCCTTGAAAAATGCCTAGTCGGACGGCCACACGGCCAGCGACTCCACTTCCAGGGCTACAGCGAGGGAAACGCCACTGTCTCAGAAAGATACCTGCACCCCGTGTTTGCGGGACATTGTTTACAGTAGCCAAGTCGTGGGAACAGCCTAAGTGCCCACCAGTGAATGAATGGATCAAGATTTGAGATATATATTATATACATTATATGTAAATAGTATAAATGTATACACAGATGTGAGATATATACATGTATACATACACATACATATCTGTATATAAGCATATATGTGTGTGTATACATATGTATAATTGAACATTACTTAAACATTAAAAAGGAAATCCTGCCGTTTGAGAAACACATTAAATCTGAGAGCATCACAGCACATAAAACAAGCTGGGCGAAGGGAGACAGAGGCCGCGTGATCCCACTCATATGTGGGATCTAAAAAAACCCAGAAGCTGAGCTCATAGAAGCAGGGAGTAGATGGGACGCTGCTGGGGTGGGGAGGGGAGGTGGGGAATGGGTGGAGGGGGTCAAAGGCTGCAAACGTCCAGTTTTAGGGTGAGTCAGTTCTAGGCTCTGACGTGCAGCGTGGTGACTGGAGTTAACAGAGCTGCGTTTGTGATCAACCGCGGCTGAGAGAGCAGAGAGAGCAGACCTTGGGGCTCCTCACGCCGCACACACAGTCGTGACGCTGCGAGGTGATGGATGAGTTAACTGACCCTCTTGTGGTGGTCCTTTCAGAATGCATACACACATCAAATCGTTACATTATGTGCCTTAAACTTGCCCAGCGTCATGCATCCATTATATCTCCAAAAGGCTGGGATAAAAACAGCAAACGCTGCCCCGAGAAGCCAAGCAATGCAGGTTTGCACTTTCACAAAACGCTGAGAAGTGGGGCTTCCCTCGAAGACGTGCCTTACAAACGCCACACCTTCACCACCTGCCATCCATGGAAGCTCCGCTTACTCACGCTCTAAGCCCCGATTTCAGCCCCCGCTGTGTGTCTAAGTTCCGTAACAGATTTTCAAGGGAAACCGGTAAATTCTTTCTTTTAGTGTATATTCTTCTTTTTTTAAAAAAAAAAAAAAAGGTCACGTTCCCATTGCCACCGCTTTGAGCTTCACAGCTTCAGACACTGAGTCTTGCCTGTGCCCGCCCTCTCATCCTGCCCCCCTCAGGCCTTTCCTTCACCCTCTCCCCAGAGAATGCCTTATAAAAGACGGTGTCATATAGCTCCATTTCTTAAAATGATGCAACACATTATTCTTAAAATCATATTCAGATCTGGAATGGCCTAGAATTCTCATTTGCCTACACTCTGGCTAATGCCTGTAGACCGATGCATGGTCTACAGCCCCTTCACTGCCTCGAGAGAAAGCAAAAGAAGCCCCCGTTACAAGTATCTAAATGTTTAAAAGACGCCAATATAGCCATATAGTAAATAAACTGTGCTTTCTGCTTCTACTTGGCTACACTTCCGTAACAATGAAATGGACCACTGCTTACGAAGCTATATTTTTATAAGACCTAAACTGAGCAAACTATTTTTTAAAAATAACTAGTATCACTATGCTGAAGGCCATAAAAGAAAATAGGCACTTAGTAAATAAACTAATAGGAAACCTCTCCGCAGAGAAGTAGAAAGCATACAAGAAATCCAAAGGGGAATTTGAGGGATAGAATTATAATGTCTGAAAATAGTTGAATGAAATTAATAACAGATTGGCGTGACATAAGAGTCAGACCCTTGAAGAGAGATCAATAGAGAGCCTCCAATCTCGAGAACACTCTCAAGAGAGAGGGTGGAGGTGGGGTGAGGGGTTGAAAAAACACAGGCAGAGCCTCAGAGACACAAAATAAAATGGTCTAATATACAGTTCATTGGATTCCAGGAGCTAAGACAGAGAATGGGGTAGAAACATTACTAAAATAATGGAAAATTTTTTCAAAATTTGGTTGAAGACAAAAATGTATAGACTTCAAGAGGCAATGCAAACCTTTAAGAAGGATAAATACAAAGAAAACCACACCTAGGCACATCATAAACAAGCAACAAAATCCAAAGATTTCGGAACCTCCAATCAGCCGAAGAAAAATACCACATCACGTGCAGGGGGACAAAAAAGCACTTAGAGCTGACTTCTTGTGGGAAACACGAGGTCCGGACAATGGTGGGATGACATCGTTCAAGCTCTGGACGGAGAAGAACCACCGCCAGCCCAGAATTCTGTACCTGACGAGAACGCCCTTCGAGAAGGAAGGCAAAAGAGAGCGTGGCTACCTGAGAGTTAAGAAGCTGTCGTTCGCTGAGCTGAATCGCCCGCAGCGCCAGAGGAAGCCCTTGAGGCTGAGGGCAAGTGCTCCTTGGGTCTTCAGAAAGGACCAAGAGCACGAGAGAGGTTAAATGTGGCTAAGCGTCAAAGGTTACCTTCTCCCCTTCTCGTTTCTGTAAGACACAGGTGGCTCTTTAAAGCAGCCACCATGCAACCACAGCTTATTATACAAAATGAATCACATGTAGCAACTAGAGACAGGTAGTGGGAGACACGGACAGGAGGTCCCCAGAGTAGCGAAGTTCTTTCCTTGTAGTGCCATGACACAGTGTTAGGTCCGCGCTGCCGGTGGAAGGTAAGAGCGCATGCTGTGCCTACTGAAAAGTAATGATGAGAAGTGAAGTTAAAAAGGCGTGCCATGCGACATACAGGTGATGTATCTGAGGCTTGTGTGATTTTATTAACCAATGTCACTTCGATAAATTTAATTGAAAAAGGCAGCGGATACAGGAAGTACACTGAGAACGTGGACTCGGAGGGGAGCTTGAAGTCCGATCCCGGGTCCGAACCCCATGCACCAGCACTGGCCGCTCCGGCCGCTCCACACTGTGCAGGTGCACGTCTGGGAGGGCTCGGGGGGCTGCCCCCTGCCCTCATCTTTCCGGTCCTAAGTTCTGCTCCATGCACAAGGTCGGTTCCCTCCCACGAAAGTCATTGTTGTCAGTGAAACATCCAGACGCCTTTCCCTCTCTGCAGTTGCCCCGCCCGTCTGGAGAGAGGAGGTGGTTCTCTTGCAGGCGAGCCCCTCTGCTCTCGTCTCCAGGATCTCACTCATCTCCGCTAGGAAACTTGCCCAGAAGGTGAAGGACATGACTGTCCCCTCCTTTTATTCATCTAGTGAACATGTCTAGCACCAAACAGAAGCCCCGAAGGACCGTGAAACTGAAGTGGACAAGCCAACGTGACCAGCACGAGAGGCGAGCGTTCACTGGGAGCGTGTCAGGAGTCAGACTCTATTAAGTCTTTCATACGGGTGTTGAGTCCTCACCGCAAAAAGGTTATGTACTGCAGATGATAAAAACTAAGGTACAGAGACATTAAGTGACTAGCCCGAGGTCACACGAAAAGTTACACAGAGCTGGGATAGGAGCCCAGACCCGCCGGGGTGAGGCATCTGCCTGCCCCTGGTCCCCCGGGGAGTCAGGACTACTGCTCTGAGGCCGGCGGCCGCCGGCTTCCTTGGCGTGACTTTACACAACCTGCCCCCAACCCCGGCCTCTCCAGACCTCCCTGTGGGGCCACCTGCCATTCTCTTCCCGGATCCCTCATCCTCCAGACACCAGCTCTGGCTGGGGTACCGCCCCAGTCACTGAGCCCGTCACGGTCATGGGCCTCCCGGTTGCCTCCCGGTGCCAAATGGAATCGCGACAAAGGTATTCCGTCACAGATTACTAATCTTGCTCTCGATGGGAGATTTACGCAGCAGTCCGCATTACGATGACACATTACTGGAATCACATCCCGGTTTAAGATAGCTTCCAATGTGTGAACTTCCAAACCTGTCTTGAATGCTCCTTCAATTTCCCCATTCGGTTTAGCTCTATCTGAATCACGCGTTCTTCATGGGGCCCTCGGTCTATACTCCTGAAGCCCATCTTCTGAATAAAGGTGCAAGCTGAGGCCTGGGCGTGTTCCAAGCAGCGAAATGTCTGGTTTGTTGATAAGAATTTACTGCTCCGTTAAAGAGTCACATAATTCACTTTTATAGGGTGCTGTTTGACACTGTGCTGGCTTCTTATTCATGATACTGAGTCAAAAAGACTGTGGCAATAGCCCATAGTGTTCAATTTTATGTTTCACTGCCCCCTCACATCAGAGTTCATGTGTATTATCAAATCAGGGTTGCTTTGTTCTTCCCTTGTGATAATCAAAGTCAATACTCCAGCTCCGGTCTGGCCTGTCTCCATCAGAATCTTCCACCCTGTTGGAAACCTCACTTTCCTGTCAGTGTAAGTCGGTTTCGCCAGAGCTGGTAGGCAGATCTGAAACACAGCGCGTGTTCTTCCAATACACACGAAGCCGACAAATGTCACACAGGTGGGCCGCTATTTATAGGGCTGTGCCGGACACTTCAAGAGATGGTCGTGGAGCAGGTCATGGGTCCACTTCAAGCATGGAGACAAAATTCGTGCTCCTATAACTAAGAGAAGGCAGCACAAAAATTACTTGGTTGCCTTCGCTTTATCACCGCAGACTGGATACTGGCCACTTCCAGGGGGTTGCCTGCAACGCCTAGAGCAGAGGCCATGAGCCCACACGCAGGCGCCCTGTCTGGGACAACTGACCAACCCGGCTCCCTGGGCCAGCGCTCCTGGAGGTGCCGTCCCCCAGGCCCGCAGGTCTGCGAAGTCGTGTTACTAGTCCTCACTGAGACAGAGATGAGCGTTTAGAAATCATCATAAAAGTTTGATAATGTATTTTTATGCCTGTTGAATAAATAGAAAAATAAAACATTGAGGCTGGTGTTTTCACTGCTAATGCAATTGACACTGACAATGAATTACAGATATTTTATGTACCTGTATTCATCAGCTCCAGAGAACCCCGAAAAACGAGGCCGAACACTACATAAAACAGGGGCTCTCATCACATTGCCGATGGGTTTGCAAGAATCCCAGTGTTCAGTTCCCCACACTATAAAAATCAGAATGTGCTGAACGATGTATCTTCTTATGTTGTTTTATTCTATTTGCAATTTGGAAAATAAATACAAAAAACAACCTGTGTTTTCCTCAAAAACTAATTTCCTCATGATTTTATAACTTCCTTGAAATGTAATGTCTCATTTTTAAAGCTAAAACATTTTTATTACATGGGTTTTAATAGTTTTATGGAGGTATAATTCACCTATAATGTGTGCACTCATTTTAGGTATAGTTTGGTGAATTCTGGTTGGTGGATATTGTCACGTAATCTTCACCGCAAACAAGAGAGTCATGAAAACCGAACTGCGCCTGGCATAAGGGTGAGAGCTACAAAAAGGGGGAGCTTCCGTCAGAGGCCCCCGCCTCCCCGACCACACCCCCCGCACCAGAGCCTCTCTGTCTTACAGCCGCTTCCTGTGGTGGGGGCTCTCCGGTGGGGCCGTCATCTATCCCTCCCTGGGGTTCAGTTCTGTATTTGACGTGTCACTTTTTTGGAATTCACTTTACTGCATTTTACAAAAGTACTAGTCTGTGAAGACTGGAAAAGGCTTGAGACGCCCGGCCCTCCACCGGACGAGGCGGGAGCAGCACAGCTCCCACCCAGGGCCGCTCCGCCCTTGCTGTGCACTTTCCGGGGAGGAACTCGGCCAGGACACAAGGCCCCGGGCCTCTGTGTCTTTCCTTGCAACTCCCGGTCATTCTGATTCACACGAAATCTGAGGATCAGTCACTAGACTAATCCCTTACCTAAGTGTCAGGGTTCAAGCCTCACCTCTGCTTGAAAGCCGTGGGGATGGTCCATTCGCCGGAAGCCACGCGGTAGACCGAGCAGGCCCCCCAAGCTGCTGGGGCCTAGCCCCGGGTGAGGGCTCTGGGAACCTCCAAGCACAGTTGGTTTGTCCCGAACCTTGCCCTTTTCACCCACCGACTGCAGCTACACAGTGAAAGGACGGAGGGCCATGATCTGACTGTGTGCCACGTCAGGGACACGGGAAGCCTGCGGCCGTGGACAGGTAACCGTGCCCGACGCCGGGGAAGCACCAGCTTCCCGCAGTGAGTGTCATCGATTCCCTAAGCCGCCGCTCTTCTCTCAACCCCAGCTAGCCCCTTCCTCTCGGTTTGACCTCCCTACAGCGAAAGAAATCCGAGCGCCCATCCGAGCCCACCAATCAGAGCCCCCGTCCGTGTCACATGCACCCCTCCCCTCTCCCACCCGACGCACGCACGTCAGCAGGCTGCTTCCCAGCGGGTCCCAAGGGTGGGCCCTGACCCCGGAGCATCAGGGGTTCCTGCTGCTCCTCGGACCCGAGGCCCTCAGGTGACGGGGCGGCCTGTTAGGCTCCCTCCGCGGGATGGGGGCGCCACATGCCTGCGTACGGAGGTGGCCCACTTGGGGCCTCAGAGGGACTTAGAGAAGAGCCGAGTGTCATCAAACCCCAGTCCTGTCTTCCCTTGCAGCTCTCTCTGCCCAACAGCCACTCGCTGCCGCCCTTGCCCGTGGCAGCCGGAAAACCCAATGCGATGTCTCTCCGAGGAACTTAACGCTTTAGTGGGGCTGGCGGACAGGGAGCGAGCTCATTAAAACACACGAACGAACAGAAACAATTTCCCAGCGCCGCCACTGGGGCTCCCATCAGGAACCCGCTGTCCCGTGACACAGAGGACAGCCTCTGCAGCTCGCGTTTGCGGCTGCGCTGGCCCGGCCGACCCTCCAGCCGTCTCTCTGCTGCCACGACCCTCGGTGCAGCAGGACAGCGCTCCCCACCCTGCCGTCCGTCCCACTCGTGCCTCCCTTCCTGTCACCTGCGCCCATGAACCAACTGCACAGCAAGATTAAGAAATGGGCGGACAGGCTTTGTGGCCTTTCCTCACGCTCTAGGTTTAAAGTCAGCCCACTCCCATCTTACCTTCTAATTTAAACAAGATTTAATCGTGCACTTGGTTATGGCCATTCCTGTGACGTCAGAGCAGAGAACTGTGCATCCCCTTCAGAAGGACTGAGTTCCACTCGGAGCCCTAACGCACTCGCCGGCGAGCGAGCACACCTGCCCGTCACGAGCCCGCGCGGGCTGGCCTGCGTACTTCCTGAGGCGTCTCTACCGTGTGTCAGCACGTACTAAACTTCCGCCCCAGAAGCCGATGCTTGCACACAGTGCCGTCTGCACGAGCGACTGAGGCAGAAACCACAATTTAAATTACATGATTTGGGACAGGTAAGAAAGGAAAAAGGCAGCTCTCAACATCGCTTTCTTTTAGTGGAAAAAGGATTAAAAATGCCCTTCTTGGCGTTCACTCCATAACCCACGCAAAGGCTGAATTGTAGTTTATTTTCTTTTTCAGTGATGAACTGGGGATGTCTAATCATTCCATCTGAGTATGTTTTGATGCATTAAGTATCCTGCTCAAATTTCATTGTTTTCCCCCCATCAGAGTATTAAATCCTCAAGTATAGAGAAAGGCTGACATGTTGAGGCTAAAAAGTGGATCTGGTTGCTTTACTCAGGTAGGAGACGATGGGAAAACTTTGATCAGAAGTATTTAACAGTCACCTGGTCCTCTGATAAATTAGCAGGGTGTTAATTGAGTTACACCTGTAAGGCAGAAGCCGCATGACTCAGGAGATACTAGGAGTGGTTTCCATGAAAGCCACAGAGGGAAAATAAAATAGCAAATGCTGACGGAGGCTGAAAAGGGCACTGAAGTCGCCACGGTGGCAAGCGGCAGCACTGATGTTTATTTTGGCAGAAAACAGGAAAAAGTGTGGTTTGTGATAGGCGTAACCATATGCTACGAAACTCAGCTCTTTGAAAAATGTCGTTCAGGTGTTCAAATTGTACGAATCGGTGCATGTGTTCATTAAGTGTCCAGAAGTCTCCTCCAACCAGCTAAAAATCTCAAGTAAATTCCTCATTGTTTAGTAAGCGCTTTACATGCTTCTGAAACACCAGTCCAGAAATCAATGCTTTGGTTAAATAGTTGAGCCTTGGATTTTTCTTCCTCTAGAAAATAATCAAATGATACAGAATCCTCTTCTGCCACTCTTTATTTCAGCTGTACACACAGCAAACGCTCCTTCAGTCTTTCCGCAAGTCCTAGGTCCTGACTCGGCAAATGCTCCTCCAAATAAAACTCCCGCTTGCGCTGGAGGCAATGTGTGCGTTTCACTGCTCTATCGAGGTCATGAGGTCCCACTGACTCGCTGCCCGGCACCTACACACTGTCCAGTTCTAAGTGTGCCGCTGCTCTTCCCAGCGAGCCAGCTGCGGCGGGAGGCAGTGAGCGTCTCACGCACGGTCCCTAACACGATGCGATGACTGCCTCGGCCAGAGTGGCCCTGGACGATGCACACACAGAGGAGGGTGGCCGTGTGCCAATAAAACCTTACTGACACTGAAACAAGACGTCCATGGAATCGTCAGGTGTCACAGGACATTATCCTTCTAATTATTAAACCAGTGAAAACACAAACATCCCTGTTAGCTTGTGGGCGCTGCAGACACAGGCATTGAGCCGGGCCCAGCCTACAGTCGGCTGGCCGCTGGGACAGAGGTCCCACGATTTAATGCGTCCCCCAGGGATGGACACTTGGGTTGCTGTAACAAACGGTGCTTTCCCTAGATAACCCTGCTTATCACCTGTAAAAATAGCTCGGTCTAAACTCCTCGAAAAGGAGTTCTTCACTCAAAGCTTCTCCACTATGACACTTTTGATAGATATTCCAAAGCAGGTGCCCACTGAGACCGAGCCGACTCAGACTCCCAGACAGAAGGGGAGCCTGCCCCCCACGGACTCTCCGGCAGGCTGTGGGTAGTGTCCAGATGACCGATGAGCAATGGTGCATAAAACAATGTCCCTTAACTAAATGTCCCTTGTGAATGGATTTGACATTATTATTTGCTTTATTGGTTAAAAAATCTGCATTTTCTTTGCTATGAACTACTGATCCAATCATTTCATCACTTTTCCACTAGGGCGTTATCCTCACTCTTACTTTCTAGAGCTTTCCACACGCGCAGAGGCACAGGCTGTGAGTTGACCAGAGGGCGACGGGCAGGAAGCGGGCGTTCCGCCAGTCTCGGTCACTGACACAGCCCTCGTGTTAGATCAGCGGCGGACAGGAGTTCATCTTCGTCCCAAGGGCCCTGCAGAAGTTTTTCCTCTTTAGTCATTTGTACTTTGACTTTGCTCGTGTTGACTTTGCAAAAACCTCT
Source organism: Mormoops blainvillei (assembly GCA_004026545.1). Taxonomy (NCBI): domain Eukaryota; kingdom Metazoa; phylum Chordata; class Mammalia; order Chiroptera; family Mormoopidae; genus Mormoops; species Mormoops blainvillei. The sequence continues at coordinate 10,908 of PVJD01019539.1, forward strand.
TGTAAAATGTGTGTGCTTGGATCCATCACTTTTCTTTTAGAACTTCTCGATTTGGAGAGGACCTTCTCTATTCCCGGGCCGTGATGTGGTCCTTCTGTGCTCTCTTCCAGCAGTCTTAGGGTTTCTTCTTTCTCACCCAGCTCCTTAGTGCCTCTGGGATTTTGACTGACACGTGGTGCGAGAGACAGGCCCATCTTCTTCCTCCTGGAACGCGACTCGTTCATCCCGGACAGTCCCGCGGCGGCCTTCTGACCCCCGGTATGAAATGCCCCTTGGCTTGCTATAACCTACACGGGAGCTGGGCTCGGCCACCCGCTATCAGTTGTCTGCTCTAGCGCTCCACTGAATTTTCAGTAGCTTCACATTTTCAGTTGCCTTAAGTTTTCCAGGAACGCATGTGATCATAGTGTCTATACAGAGGCGGGCAAAATTAGGTTTTCAGTTGTGTGTGTGTGAAACCCAGCATTTATTCTTATATTATTTTATTTTTAAACAATTTTTATTTATTAATCTTTAGAGAGAGAGAGGAAGAGGGGAGGGGGG
>PVJD01019540.1:0-11448 GCA_004026545.1 Mormoops blainvillei
TGTGTGTGTGTGTGAATATTGGATTTTGGATTTTTATTTATTTGCTGGACAGAACACTCATAACCTTATAGGGGAAAATAGGCAGGGCTCCGTGTTCTTTTCTCAGTAAATTATATTAAAAATAAGTAATAATTGCTTTTAAACTGAAATACTGGGTTCCATGAAACTCATGGAGAAGTGGTTAAACATTCATTAGTATTTCCCCATTTAAATGATAAAATTATGTAAAATTAGAGCAGACATTTATTTATGTATTGGGTTAAATAAGCAGATATATAAAGTGACCTTCTAGTGTAGTTATTAAACTGAGTACCAAGAAGACATCGCACAAAGATGGCTCTGGCTTGCTTTACTTCAGTTTCCAGTTTCTCCCCTCCTCCTCTTAGTCTCCTGGAGCTCTGACTTGTCAATATGCTTTCACAACCAGTAGTCTTCAGTATTAGGATTGGAATAGAATTGTTTTAGCTTAGTGTTTGTGTTTTAACACTATTAGCAAGGGAGAAGGGCAGGGGCAAAGGAGACTCTATTTACACGTGCGGATATGCCTTTTAAATTAAAATAGACTAAGAGAAAGCAATAATAAATGAAATTATTGAAATAATTTGTTATGTAGAACAAAGGGAAAGTAGCACTTCAAAAGTAAAAGAATATGCTTGTAAGAAACAATTTACAGCAGTCTTTTTTAAAAAAGTAAATTCAAAGTACCGTATGCATTGTATTATATATTGCTATATTATGAAATCAATGATGAAAAAAATCAGATAATAGATATTAAAGAGTGGCCTGCATAACAGAGAGGAATAAAGCAGGTGTGAGTGAAATGATATAATATTAAGGATTCTGTGAATTCAATTACATATTTATATCTTAAATAAAATTTGAATAGAAAAATGAACAATGCAAAAAAATTTTAGTGATATTGATATTGAGCACAAAAAAGGTACTCTACTAGATTGTAAATTAATATGGCAAAAGTCTAACATAATTAGGGAAGGAATAAATATGTAGGAAAAAGGTCATATTATTACTGTAATTGACCCAGGAACAAATAAAACAGAAATGATAATCAAGGTTTTATTATAAGAATTCTTCTCTGAATTGAATAAACTCCTTAATTGAAACAAATTTTAGCTGTATAGTTGGAAAAATGTGTGTTCTGAGGAAATTAGTTTTAAGTTTTTTGTTTTGTTTTTAATCTCATAGCTCTATTTGTCCACTTGTAATACAATCTCCTGATGGAATATTCTGTAATGTTATTGCAGCAAACACATTAGTATCAAAGCCACAATTCAATAGAGTATCATCTACCATGTAATTTGTGGTGATGGTCGGGGGAGGTTAGTAGGCAGGGGAGAAAAGAGAGAACTAAACTTCTGTATTTTATTCATTTATAAAGGAAACAGCAACATCATTGGGCTGAACTTAGGGTGCCACTAAAAATGACTTTCCTGAAAACCTATATAGAGAAGAGCTTTCAAGCCAATAAGGAAATGAATAAAAACACAGAATCAAAATTAAATTAGGCAAAATGACAGATACTGCAAAAGAAAATTATTAAATCTCCGAACTCAGTGTAAATGAGAATACTAATGGTATTCAAAATATTTCTTTGTATTATGTAATCTATGTAGACTAATATAGTTGCCATAGGAAAAATATAAGATTAAATAGGAAAAGCTGAGTTGAAATTTAGCCATCCCAGATGTAACCAAACAGAAACTGAATACAGGAGGAAGTATGGGCTGCAAGTATATAGTTGTGTCAATTTCTTAATTTTACCAGGGAAGAAGGAAAGAGAAAAAAATCCTTAATATGAAGAGTTAGAGAAATAGTGATTCAAGTGTGAATGTAGGGCTTTATTTAAGTGTAATGAACAAAAGTAATGAATCTCGATATGGCTTCCAAATTGTAAGAAAATAATAAACCAAAATAATTACCCCTATGGGTAAATATCTTATTTTTTTAATGTGAAAAAGAACCAGTACTTACAGAAGAAGGAGGAAGGTAAAGATGAGAAAGAGGAAGTGGAATACAAGGAGCAGAAGAATAAGTGAAAGGAGAAGATAGTAAATGCAGAAGAGAGAATGTGAAGGAGAAATGCAAAATTGTAATGGAACAAATGTGTCAGCACAATAAGTATACATGAGTTAACTATTTCTTAAAAATTCATTTTTATTTCAGAAGTAAACAATAACAAATATAATCAATTATATTCTCTACCATTAAAAACATGAAATGGCTACTTAGTAACATGGAATGCACAGTGATGAGTTCTGAAAAAACAGATAAATGCAAACAAATGTACATTGTGGCTCACATATCACCTTTAACTAAAGTTCTATATAATGAAAAATTCAAAAATGGAAATAAGAACGGGGGATTACAATTTAAGCAGCATGAAATTTAGGTTGAATATTTAGTGTTATACTATAAAATTGGGTGTAGAAATTCTGAAATGTAATTAAATATCAGAAATTTAAGCAAAGATATATCATAAACTACAAATGTAATATTATTTCTATTTTTATGTTTTATTGAGAATAATTCACATACCATGCTATTCATCCTTTTAAGTGTACAATTCAGTGTTTTTGTATATTCATGTGGTGGTGTAGCAATCACCATAATCAATTTTAACATTTTTATAACCATGAAAAGGAACCCTATACCCATCAGCAATCACTCACCATTTCCACAAACCCCCACTGCTATCCCAGCCCTGGGCAACTACTAATCTACTTTTGTCTTTATAGATTTCCTTATACTGGACATTATATCAGTTGTAATACAATATGTTGTCCTTTGTGACTTGATCCTTGAACTTGGTATCATGTTTTCAGGGTTCATTTGTGTTGTAGCATGTATCAATACTTCATTTATTTTTATTTTCAAATAATAATACATTATGTAGATACACTCTGTTTTTTTATTCATTTATCAGTTAATGGACTTTTGAGTTGCTTTTACTCTTTGGTTACTATCATGAGTGATACAACCATGAACATACAAATACATCCTTTTTTATTTTGGTATGGCTGCATGTTTTCATTTCTTTTGGAATGAAATTACCGAATCATATGGTGACTCTGTTTACCTACATGCAGAGCTGCCAAGCAGTTTTTTTTAAGTACCTGCATCATTTTACAAAATCACTCTCTGATGCATGATGCTTTTAATTTCTCCACATCCTTGTCAGAGCTTTTCGTTACCTTTGTTTTATTTTAGCCGTCATTGTGACTGTGAAGTAGCATCTTATTGTGGTTTGAATTGTATTTCCCTTGTGGCTGTTGCTGTTGAGCATCTGTTCATATGCTTGTTGGCCTCTTGTCTGTCATCTTTGTAGAAATATCTATTCAGATTTGGGTCAATTTTTAATTATAGTCTTAGACAAAATCTTTATCAAATGTATGATTTGCACATATTTTCTTCCTTTCTGTGTGATTTCTTTTTCATGGCAGTGTTCTTTGAAGCACAAAGTTTAAAAGTTTTTTATTTTATTTTGATGAATTTGGCATCATCTAAAAAACCATTGCCTAATCCAACATAACAAAGGTTTTGTCCTTTGTTTTTGCCAAATAATGTTAGTTTTAGCTGTCACACTTAGGCCTAGAATCCATTTTGGTTAGTTTTTGTGTATGGTGTTAAGTAAGGATTCAACTTCATCCTTCTACCTGTGGATATCTAATTGTTTCAACATAATTTGTTAAAAATTACATATTAAATTATCTCAGTACCCTCATCAAAATTCAATTAAGCATAAGTTTAAGGAGTGTTTTTTTATTTTTAATTCTGTGCTATTGATCTCTATGTTTACCATTATGCCAGTCACTTATTGATTACTGTCTTGATTACTGGACTTTTATATAAGTTTTGAAGTTATGAAGTGTGAGTCCTCCAACTTTGTTTCAATATTATTTTGGTTATTCTGGGTCCCTTGATTTTTATATAATTTTTAGAATCATGTTTTCAATTTCTGCAAAACAAGTTGGAATTTTAACAAATTTTTCACTAAATCTGGAGTTCAGTTTGAGGAGTATTGGCTTTATAACAATAAGTCTTCCATTTTTTGAATATGGGATATCTTACCATTTATTCTCAATATTTTATTTTCAGCAATGTTTTATAATTTCAGTGTGCAAGTCGTATACTTCTCGTATTGAATCTCCTAAGGATTATTTAGAAATATTACTGTTTATTGTTTGTTTTCTTAATTTCATTTTGAATTTAGTGGGGCGCTCTCTTTTTCTAATCATCGATTAGGCCTCCAGCTAGTCTGTTTCCACGGGTATCAAACCCAGCTGTTAGCCTCCATTAACTACTACCTGATTGTTCTGTTGCTGGGGACTATGCCCTGGGTTGTAAAATGTTCCACAACTTGGTACAGTTAAAGTCAGATCACTTGGAAAGGGTCAGTAGACAGTAGACGGTTGGTATTGCTCAGACTCCCTCTGGGAAGAACCTCTCAGCTGTAGAGCAGAAGCTGCCTATCTGGGGACCTGGAGAAGGGAGCTTGATTTTTCCCAGGGGCCTCACAGATATTTTCCCTATGGAGAGGAGCTGTTTGTGGGGGTAAGTGGGAGCTGCCCACTATGGATAGACAATGGGAGAATGGTATCTTCCATGTTCACTAGCTGCTGAATTTATTGGGAATAATTTTTCTACCCAAGGAAGCTGAAGCATATTAGAGGTGATACTTGCTGCTGAGCCCAAGAGAGCAACTGTCTTGCAGCACAGAGCTCTGCAGGAAAGGGGGACTGTACTGTTCACCAGCTACCATACTGGATCATTATTAGGTATCAGAAGTCGGGGATGAAAGAGTAACAGCACCACCACCCTGCTGCTACTACCAACTGGACACCGGCCTGCTACAGTAAGGAGTTGTGGAACATGTGACCCGCTGGGGCCCACCAGCCGAATCCACCCAGAGTAGCCCCTCTACCCAAGGAGCTCAGCGAGACCTGCCGTGCGGCTCCTGAGTCTGCTGGAGCCATTCCTCTGCAAGGCAGAACTGGCTCAATTGCCAAGTCTGTCCATGCTAAGCGATGTGAGGTGTTGTTAAATTTTGCCAGTTTGGTCAAATTATTACTAAGTTCTTTGATAAATCTTTAGATACTTTCAATAATCATCATTACAAATTTGAACAGCTTAATAGATATCTTATCAGAGGGAGAGGGTTCCCCAAATTCCTCACACTGTCATTCTGGTAGTCTCATCTCACCATAGGATTTTTAGTCAGTCATTTGAAAAAACACATTGTAAGCAAATTAACACAAATGTATACAGGGCCTGGCAGAAGTAGCGCCATTGAGTGTGGTTGGGAGGGTACGTGAATGTCTTGCATGAAATGGACAGCAATTTGAATATTTCACCTAAAATGTCATGTGGTATGCTTGAGTGTGATATTGTTATATTACAGAATTCGATGCTTGTGAGTTTGTAATAAAATATTTTTATGTAATAAAAAAGGCATTATTTGTGCCAGACCCTGTATATAACAGCGAAAGGACTGTTTTAGGAAGAAAAATGTGTGAAATGTTAAGAGCCCTATTTTTTCCTATGTCAGTGTACCCTGAAAGAGAGAATGGCAAATTTCCAAAGCTTTGGAGCAAAATATAGCATGAACTGGGGACACTGAAGTAGTGTAAAGATCAGAACAGAGCTTTTAAAATGTAACATCTCTAGCATGTCAACAGTTTCCATAGTGATGGATGCATCTAATTCCCGTGGATCTTGAGATGTAAGTGGAAAATAATGCCTAAGGTTCTGGTACTGTTCCAGCTTTGATATGCATAGTAAATGCCTACTGCTTCTATCAGTATATTACATTAAATGTATCTTATAAGAAAAAATGATTCTAAAGGCAAGAAAATAGTCAAATGTACACATCATAAAAATTAAGGGATGAGCAACAAAGGTGATGCTAATGAAAAATGACATCGTGGTGTTTTCTACTTTCCTCAGGCATAAGAGTTAACACCGGTATTTGTAAGCTGATACTATTAAACATACAAACAGTTTGCATTTTTTGCAAGAAACCCTTTTATTCATAATGGTTAGACCCCAGCTATTAATTTGAGCCCAGATTATTGTAAAAACTGGTATAGGTCATAAGAAACAATTATAATAAAAAGTTAGTACAGGTATGTCTATTAAACTCTATAAATAGGAGTACCTATGCGTGTTTGTGTCAGGATAATAATTACAAAAGTGCTTCTGAAGAATGTAACACAACTCTATAGTAAGTGTGAAATGAAGTCAAATGTTTAAAACTCTAGTGGAATGAATTGCAATTAGTGAAAAATACTGAAAACCCAAGTAAAGAACACAAAATGTTATAAAGACACAGGAAACTAGGTAAGCATAAAATGTCTTGGGAGGTCACCCTGATAAAATATATTAACTTTGAGGGAAAATATGATTCATTCAGGAAACAAGAAGAGGTCCATCATAGCTAGATTTTAGTGAATCATTAAAGAGTATATGGAAATATGTGAGAGACATGTAGGTAAAAGACCTTGAGAGGTCTTGAAAACCAGTTTTTTCAGCCTACAAAAATTAAAAACCATCAAGTACTTTAATCATGATAATTATAATCAGATTTATACTGAAAATGCAACACTCCTGCTAAAACTGGGGAGAACAGTGTGGAGAGGAGCTCGAGTATAAATAGGAAGATAAAGGCTCTTTTGCTGGTCCATGGGTGGTGGCAGTAGGTCTACAAGGGAGTAAGAAAATATGAAAGATATTTGGAAGCAGGTTTGGGAAATGAGTTTAAAGATAATAAATAATGACATTCAGTTCACTGGCTTAAAGATAAACAAACAAAACAAAACACAAACAGACTCATAGATACAGAGAATTAAATGATGGTTGCCAGACGGAAGGTGGGTGGGGGGCTGGGTGAAAAACATGAAGGGATTAAAAAGTACAAATTGGCACTTTTGTACAAATTGGTACAAAATAATCACAGGGATTCAGAGAACGTAGTAGGGAATATAAACAATAATACTGTAATAACTGTATGTAGTGCCAGGTGAATGCTAGACCTACAGGTTGGGATAACTTCGTAAATTATGTAAAGGCCTAACCACTCTGCTGTTAACCTGAAACTATTATAAAATAATATGGAAAGTCAACTATAATTGAAATATAAACGAAAAGATTAGTAGTTGTAATTTTTGATCAAGGATATTGTGGGGGGCGGGGGAGGAAAAGAGGACCAGGTTTAGAAAGAAACATAGAAAGTTTACCTTTGGATATTTTTAGTTTAGTGTACTTATAATAAGGCCAGAATAATGCAGTGAGGAACCAGTAGCATAATCAGATTTGTATTTAAAAAGAGAGCTCAAAACCCAAGATGGATTTTTAAGAAATGGAAGTGATAGCAATTCAAAACATGGGAGCAAAGACAGAGAAGTTTGGGGTGAAAAAGGAACAAAAACATTTCAACTTCTAAAGATTAGCTAAAGGAGAAGCAGATGACAAGGGGAATGTAAAGAAGCAAACAGCATAGTAAAAATATATCCCAATACTATTGTTTTACAGTGTTTAAGGATGAAAGTTCTTTCAGAAGGATTGGTTAGCATGGGTCCTATCTGACTAAGTAATGTAGTCACTGAAAAAGTTTGAGTGGGTTTGTGACTTGGAATTTATTAATATTTTGGGATAAACTACTTCACAGCAGTATCTAACATGTTCCATTTAAATCTAAGAAATCCCCTATTAAAATATCACTGAAAAATGCAGGAGTCTAGCAATATTAAAGTCAGTACTATACTTTCTCATGATTTGTTTTGCTTCTAAATCACTTAGCATAAAGTTAAAACCAAAGCAAATATCTTGTCACAATTGCAGAATCTACTTTGACAGGGTAAAACTATCATTCAGCCAGAACTGGAATGGAAAAGAAGGAGGAGTCAGAAATATAGATGGACTTCTCTTATAATGGAGATAGTGTATGATAGCCCCTGTGTTTCATTTTCCCAGTCCTAACGTCTTAATAGGGAAAGAGATAACTAGGCAAAACAGAAAGTGAAAAGTCCACTGGTAAAATTATAGGAGTTGGGATAATTTTTGCAATTAAGAAAATGAATCATACATAGCATAAACAAAATAAAACAAGTAGCAAGTGTGTCATACCTTGAAACTATAGACCTTAAAGATATTTATATTAAAGTTTATATCAGAACTATTCCCAGGTGTGATCTTTATTATTATTTTTATTTACATGTTCTTTGAGTACTAGTCAATGCATTTACAGGAAAATGATATAAAGTATAAGCATTAGAAGTTTTTTTTTGTTTGTTTGTTTTTTAAATGCTGCATGCAATAGAATTGTATACAAAAAATTACATGGTAATAATCCAGCAATTCCACTTCTGGGTACTTACCTGAAGATATTCAAACAGTAATTTGAAAAGACGTATGCACCCCTATGGTCACTGAAGCATTTCTTTACAATAACCAAGATATGCCAGCAGCCTAACTCTCCACCAATAGGTGAGTGGACAAAGAACAGGCAGTACATATATACAATGGAACACTCCTCAGATATAAAAAAGAATTAAACCTTACTATTTGCAACAACATGGATAGACCTGGAGGGTATTTAGTTAAGTTAAATAAGTCAGACAGATAAAGACAAATATCATATGATTTCACTTATATGTGGAACCTAAAAAACAAAATAAATAAACTACAAACAGACTCATAGACACAGAAAACAAACTGATGGTTACCAGATGGAAGGCACTGGATGAAAAAGGCGAAGGAATTATGAAGAACAAATTGGCAGTTACAAAGTAGTCATGTATTTTACAGGGATATAAAATACAGCATAGGGAATACAGTAATGATTACATATGATGCCAGGTGGATACTAGACTTATTGGGGAAACATTTCATGTAAGTTACATAAATGTTTAACCACTATGCTGCACACAAGAAACTAAGATAGTATTAGATGTGAACTAAAATTGAAAAAAATTTAAAAATCACATAATCAGGTCAAGAAATGTCAGATAATGTTTCAGTTAAAAAGTGGGGGCATGGAGTAGGGGTGAGCAATGGGGGAAAAGGTGGGACAACTGAAACTGAACAACAATAAATTTTTTTTAAAAAGGTTTTATTGTCAAATAAATGTGCAAATATAGATTGCTTTTGTACCAGAGTGGCGGTAGGGAGAATGATGTGGCATAAAACATCCTACTCAAAGCAATGAGAAAATGTAGAAAACAAATACTTACGACTGTTTTGTTCCAGTTTGTTTTATCTTCCTATCTAAATTTATGTAAATTTTAAGATCCAAGATGTAAGTGAGGGGTTAGTCTCACAACAGGCCTTTTGAGCCTATTGTTTTACGACTGAGGACTTCTAAGGGTGGGTAAAGGCATTCACAGCATGACCCGGGCTAACTCACCTAAGCAGGACAACTGCAAGCCAAAGCTTTTTATGTAAATCCTTTGCTCTGCACATCACTTATCATTGCCGAGTACCAAATTACACCAAATTTTAATGGGCTTAAAAAGCACGGTATGTTCAGTTCATTATCTCACAGTTTCTGTGCAAGAATTTTGTGTCAGCTTAACTGAGCAGTTTTGGTGTTAGCATCTAATGCTGCAGCCTCGATAAAAGGTATACATTACTGGAGCTTCAACAAGTGGCCAGTGGGTTGACAGGATGGTTTTGGCCCAAGAGGCAAAGTTCTAGCTTTTATTTTCTAATATGGATCGATTTAGAGAGGAGCCTAGGTAGAGCTGGGCTCCTCAAGTGGCAGTTTTTATCTTAGATGTTTCTCTGTGGAGTGGTGCTGAGTTATTTAGGACACTGGAAACTGTTTAAATCTAATGCCAATTCTCTCATGAATATCACTTTTACAGTGTTTAGCTAATGTGAAATAAAGTTATTACAGCACCTACCGTATTTCCAAATACTAAAAAAAAAAAAAAGGTCAAGCCAAATTCTGGCCTTTAACAAATTTCCCAGGGAAATTTAAGTTCTAGAACATAAATTCACTGATATTAAGGATCATATAAAAGACTCAGTAGTGCCCAGACTGGCTCAGTGGGTTGGGTGTCGCCCTGCAGACTGAAAGGTTCCCTGTTCAATTGCCAGTCAGGGCACACGCCTGGGTTGCAGGCCAGGTTCCTCTTTGTGGTTATGTGAGAGGCAACCTATCAATGTTTCTCTCCCTCTCTTTCTCCCTCTCTTTCCCCCTCTCTATAAATAAATAAGTAAATAAACAAACAAACAAACAATCTTTAAAAAAAGACTCAGTGGCATCTGAGTGATGGATTGTAAATGGGGGGAATCTAGTATTAGGACAATAGTCTTTCAGAATGCATGACTTTTGGATTTTAAATTGACTTAAGCATTTAAGTCATGATATTTTACCATGATACTTTATTTAAAATACCTCTAAGGAGAAAATTTACATGTGCAAGTTATACATGTGAAAAGTGAAAAAAGTCTAGTGTTATCACACCACTTAATTTCTATTTTCCTTTTGATTCCCATGTTTGAGTCAAATGAGAGCTTTCCTGAGCATGTGCTGCAATCTTAATCCTAGACCACATTAGTAATTTAGATACATTCTCTAGTGTCTTCCTTAAAAATAGTTAAATATGAGTAAGCCTACATTTTCCTTTATATTCGCCTATTTTGGCCATCAATATCTCATTTTTTCACTTCATATGTATCTAATCTGTCTCTTCATATTTTCTGATTTCTCTTAAGGAAAACTCTCTCCACTTTTGGCTTAATTAGCTTCTTTCTTCTTTTACTTTGTTTTCATTCTGACAGTAAGACAGAATCCACTCTAGTTCTCTGTTGATTTATTTGCAAACTTGATTTCCAGAGGCAGTACTCCAATCTCAGGCCTTTTAAATTACTTTCTTATCCTTCGGGTTTGCAATTTCGTGAGTATTTTCATTAACTTGACGTAAGCATTTGGCATATTTTCACAATAAGAGCGACTGTTTTTTTAATTTGTATTTTAATAAAATCTAACAGCATTTCATGGGAAAAATCCACATGTGTGTCTTGGTCATAATTTATAAACCTGGATTTAACTTGAGATAACATATGATCCTGATTATTGGATCCGAAGACAGCCACATGCATCTAAGGTGAATATTCCCTGTCCCCTTCCTGATTTCTAGCCCAAATAGAATTTGGGGTAGCCTATCTAGTGCTACCCACAAAGGAGCGCTAACAAGCTGAAACCAGAAGCTCACCCTAGTTGCTTTGCGGTTCTCATTCAAATCAGCAGCTTTAAAAAAGGCAAACACATTGTTTCGTCCAGCAGTGAGTAAGGAAGGTTACATTCAGCTTCAGCATCTCCTTCAAATTAAGATAAAACTATGTATATATATACAATTAAGTGTCACTGTCTCATACTGATACTTCGAAGGCCACTACTCTTTACCTAATTCCACCAGTGCTGTCCTC
>PVJD01019541.1:0-11440 GCA_004026545.1 Mormoops blainvillei
GCTGTTCTGAACACATGAATTTCTCATGTAGCAAATGAAAATATATAACCATATTATATAAAATATATTTCAAATATTTTCAGAAAAATACTTCCATTCAAAGTAGAATATTCCTGGTCTCTTTTTTTTAATGTGGTAATTTTTTAAACACAGTGTAATTTTAAGAAAATGAACATGGACAGCTAAAATAAAATCATACCAGAAAGTAATTATATTTTGTTGTCCCGAGATAGATTTTTGAGAGTAATTAATATATAAATATACAAATTATTTTTCTTCAATAGTTCTAAATATCATTTAATTTTATAGTCACATTTAATTAGAAGTTTTACTCCATTTATTCTATAATAGATGTAATTTCTAATAAATAATGACAAATATATAACTTAGATGTTTGTTAGTATTAATGATAATTTACCTGACTGGGGTAGCTCAGTGGATTGAGCGTCAGCCTGCAAACCAAAGTGTCGCCAGTTTGATTCCCCAGTCCTGGTCTATGCCTGGGTTGCAAACCAGGTCCCCAGTAGGAGGTACATGAGAGGCAACCACACATTGATGTTTCTCTCCTTCTCTTTCTCCCTTTCTTCCCCTCTGTCTAAAAATCTTTAAAAAAATAATATTTTATAAGGTGACTGTATCAAAAAGCATTTTCATTTTTAGTTTTTTTTGAGGAAATTCCATACTGTTTTCCACAGTGGCTGCACTAGACTGCAGCCCCACCAGCAGTGTCCTAGGGTTCCTTCCCCTTCTTTCCCTGGCTACCCCCCTCCCCCCACCCCTCTGATGAGAAAACTACAGCCAACATCATACTCAACAGTGAAAAACAGAAAGCTTTCCCACTATGATCAGGAACAAGGCAAGGTTGTCTGCTTTCACCACTTCTATTAAACATTGTATTGGAAGCTCTAGCCACAGCGATCAGACAAGAAAAAGAAATAAAAAGCACCTAAATTGGAGAGAAGGAAATAAAGCTGTCACTGTTTGCAGATGACATGGTAGTATACATAGAAAACCCTATAGACTCCACCAAAAAACTTTTTGACCAAATACATTAATTTGGCAAACAACAGGATACAAAGTCAATATTCAGAAACTGAAGGCATTTTTGTACACCATCAAAGAAATATAAGTGTTCATCAATAAATGAATGGATCAAAAAACTAATACCTTTATACAATGGAATACTATGAAGCAGAAAGAAAGAAAGAAGGAAAGCTTCTGGGGGAGGGTAGGGCAGGGGAGAGTGTTGGGGGGAAAACTGGGACAACTGTAATTAAACAACAATAAAAAATAAAATAAAATAAAATGACTGGGAAACATCTTCGTTTTGGTGTTTTGAAATAGATTTATAATAAAAGGAGAACAGGCCTCTCTACTGGGATCAAAATGAGCATCACAAATATTGTAACTATTTTTATTGCAGCGTTCATCCAAAATTTCAAATTTGCTTCTTGTTATTCCCATACTATCTTTCATATCATGTCATAGAAATGTGGTTTTCTTCTAATTTGGAGTCTTCCTGCTGCTTGTCTTCTAGAGTGTTCTGTTAACTCTGCAGTAACTTATGTTTAGAAATGTGCTCCTTCTGTGATTTAAGTTGTTGCAATAGAGCCATATTTTGCATATATATAATAGGTACCCTGCTGCTTATTTGTTTTCTTTTCTAGTTATTTTTCCCATGGGTAACAATCTGCCTAGGGCAGGATTTTACCCATAGAATTAATGGCTCCAGAGCCATCATAAAACATTGAATGTTGGCTGAGGTAGGAGTTTTGATTCCTAAAACATTAGCTTGGAGTAACTTCACTTAAATAAGTCAGCTTCTTTTGTTTTCACCAACTATCACTCCAATAAATTTTAAAGAATCAGATTTAGCTTCCTGTCAAGATGGTGGTATAGGTAAACACATTACTCACATCCTCCCACAACCACATCAAAATTACAACTAAACTACAGAAAAACCATCTTTCAAAACCACCTGAAATATAGCTGAACAGAAGTCTTCCTACTAAGGATATAAAGAAGTCCAACAACTAAGGATATTAGGCCATACCCAGATAGGTAGGAGGGGCAGAGGCAAAGAACAGGCTGAACCCACACCCACGTAAGACAAATAAAAATTAAGGGGAGGTTATCTCAACTGCTGAAGTACCTCCTGAAGAGTGAGGGGTCCCAGCCTCACACCAGGCCCCCAGGCCAGGGTTCCAGTGCCAAGAAGATAAGTCTTCCTAACTTCTGGCTGTAAAAACCAGTGGACATTGTAGCTGAGTGAGATGGAGGCTTCTGGAGTCCCAGGTACCTCCTCATTAAATGGCCCACATGCACACTCACTCAGACTCACTCTCTCTGAGCTCTAGCACTAAGGTAAGAACTTGAAAAGTGTCAGGTACATATGAGAAGGAGCTGAACTGTCTGGCATCAGAGTGAGAGAAGGAGGGACAGCTTTTTTCCAGACTGAAGTACTGGCAGAGGCCATTGCTCCTTTGCTGGGCCCCCACACTCCCACAGAGCTGGCAAGCTAACACCATTTATGAATCTCCATCAACCAGGCTGACACTGTTTGCTCAGCCCTGGTGATTCCTTGAGTCTCTGCCCTACCCAGCTTGTAGTCTCACCTAAGCTATTTCCAGTAGATTTTACATACAAATGACCTGTCTTGGCTCATGCTTCAGACTTTCCTAAAATTTCTCAAACAAGTAGCATCTGTAGTGGTCATGCCCCATATCTCTTGTTAATTGATCCCAGACTCGACACTAAGGGCAACTGGCTTTGGTTCAAAGTTTGGCCTCTCTTGGGTACCACCACACCCAGCACAAGTAGCAGCCATCTGCATATTGCTTTGCAGTTCATGCTTGGTTGCTCCAGGCAGAACATAGGTGGCAGTTAATCTGGGCCTGAACCTCTCCGGAAGCCTCAGAGCCAGTGCACCTGGTAGGCAGCTTTAGATGATGTTGAAGCCCTATGCAACCACATCCACAGTGACACATTCAAGGAGAAAACTCAGCAGTCTATATAGCCCCACTGAAGTAAGCCCTGCTCTGTGGGGTGGGCCACTGCACAGCTGATCCATCACAATGGTTGCAACCAGTCTGTGCAGCCAATAAACCTGCAGGTAAACCCTTCCCATTGAAATACCAACAACAATCAAGGCTCAACTATAACAGAAGGGTATACACAGCCAACACAGGGTGAGGGGCACACCTAAGGTGCCCAGCTTGGGTGAATGGAGAGGCTCTGCCACTGAATATTACAGGATACCTACTACATAAGGTCACTCTACCAAGCCCAGGAAACATAGTAACTCTACTTAAGACATAAAAACAAACACAAGAATGCTGCCAAAATGAGGAGATAAACATGTCCCAAATGAAAGAATAGAACAAAACTCCAGAAAAAGAACAAACTAGATGGAGACAAAGGATTTACCAGATGAAGAGTTCAAAGTACGTGTTATAAGAATGTTCAATGAACTTAGGGAAAGAATAGATGAACTTAGTGAGAACTTCAACAGACAGGATAGATAAAAACAAAACTAGAAAACATAAAAAAAAACTGTCAGAAATGAAGAATATATAAACAGAAATGAAGATACATTACAGTGAATCAATAGTGGAGTAGATAAAGCAGAGGATTGAATCAGAGATTTGAAGATAAGGAAGCAGGAAACACTCAATTAGAACAGTAAAAAGGAAAAAATAATCCAAAAAAATGAGGATAGTATAAGGAGCCTCAGGGACAACTTCAAGCATACCAACATTCGAATCATAGGGGTGCCAGAGGGAGAAGAGAGAGAACAAGAAATTGAAAACCTATGTGGAAACATAATGACAGAAAACTTCCCTAACCTGATAAAGAAAATAGATATGCAAGTCCAGGAAGTACAGTGTCCTAAATAAGATGAACCCAAACAGGCCTACACCAACACATCATAATGAAAATGCAAAAGGTTAAAAACAACGATAGAATCTTAAAAACAGCAACAGAAAAGTAGTTAGTTACCTGTAAGAGAGTTCCTACAAGACTCTCAGCTGATTTCTCAAAAGAAGTTCTGCAGGCCAGGAGGGATTAGCAAGAAGTAATAAAAGTGATGAAAAGCAAAGTGATCTATAACCAAGATTACCTAGTGAAGCTATCATTTAGAATTGAAAGACAGATGAAGAATTTCCCAGACAAAAAGCTGAAGGAGTTCATCATCACCAAGCCAGTATTACATGAAATGTGAATCATTTTTCTTTAGGAAGAAGAATAAAAATATGAATAATAAAATGACAATAAATACATATCTATCAACAATTAAATCTAAAAAACAAAATAAACCAAGAAGAAGATCAGAAACAGTTTCATAGAAATAGAGAACATTTTGATGATTTCCAGAATGGTGATGATTTCCAGAATGGTGGGAAATGAGAGAAAAAAGTGGAGGGATGGAGAAGCACAATCTTATAATATACAGTACATTTTAGGGAATATAGTCAATAATATTGTAAAACTATGTATGGTGCCAGCTGAGTACCAGACTTATCTGGGTGATCACTTAGTTATATAATGTTTAATCACTTGGTTGCACACCTAAAACTAACATAATATTGTATGTCAACTGTGATTTAAAAATAAAAAAAAAGTTATTTGAAGTCAAAATAAAGATGTAAAACAGAACAAAACAAAAAGATTCAGATTTATCAAGTGATTCTCCTTTTCCAAAATATTGTTTACATGAGGGAAGGTCTGCTTTAATATTATACAAGGAATCTAAAGATTTTGGACCAGTCATATCCCATGTGATTACACAGGCAAATACAATTACAATGCACTCACTTAAAAATGACTCTTGAGACTTTATTCATAATGCATTTTATCCCTTAGGTAAGCCGGTGCTCTTTGATACCACTAGTCTAAAATTTTTGTATAATTTCTCCTTGCCTCAGTATTTTTCCTCTTTTAACCTCCCAAACTGTTTTACTGTGACTTCTGAACTTACCTCTCTATGTCTTATAAAATGTCCCATCCTCAGTATCTGTGAATATTCTTCCCCTACAAATGATAATGAAATATGTCCTTATTCCATGGGCACCAGTTATTCTAAAGCTACTGTAAGTAAAATAATGAGTTTTTGCTTCATCACAGCCTCTGTTAATTAAAAACAAAATAAAAGAAAAATTACATATACCTGTGTAGAGACTGACACAGGTAAGTAAATAGATAGATTGATATAGATATGTATGCATTTATTCTAGAATGCCATACAATGTATCACTGAAAAAATATTAAAAACCATATCTTGATCATCTTTCTTCGTTCAATATAGAAGCGTTCCTTGCTAGCTAATCTATATGCCTGGACCACATTTCCGTACATATCAAGTACATTCAACATTTCTCTTACAACTGCATTTTGTCACTTATTCTAAAAATTACAAAAATCTCTTTTAAAATTATGTGGACCTTTCCAAATATAATATATTTATTTCTTCTTAATACTTACATTTGTCAAAATATTTTATTTAACTGCCATCTCCTTTTCTTACTCCCTACTAATTCTTGTATCACTTATAAAAACCTACCTTAATATCTCCTTCATTTCTGTAATTTTTCCAGAGATGTTTAGCTCCAATGTTATTTGATTTCTCAGCAGATTTTGTGCTTATTAAGCACCTGTCTTTTCTGTGACACTTTATTCTTTAGCTTGCATGATCCACTTTTTTCTTTTTTCTTTTCTGGTTCTTTTGCTGGCTAATGCTATACTATCTGGACATTAAAATTTGAAAATCCGTAAGGCTCATTATAAACTATCTGCTCTCCTGAAATTATAACCTTTCTTAGGGAATTTTAAACACACACACACACACACACACACACATACACACACACTTGCACATGCACAACTATATTTTCCAGTTCGAAAATAAACCTCAAATGTGTTCCTGAATCACCTTTCTGTTTACCAAACCCTCATATCCAACTACCTGACTGGAAGATTTTCTTGAATGTGTTAGGGTTATCTCAAGTAAACTCAGCGTGTTCACCGGGGGCTGATAATCTTCCCCACCTAAACCAGTCTGCCCTCTGTCCCATTGAATAGCTTGCCTTCTCATATAAATTCACTTGCAAGAAGTGTAACATCATTCTTACCATCATGCCTTCACTTGTCTCCTTCAGCTGATCAGCAATTCATGTCAAACTTACCTGTGAAATATCTCTGACCTTTGAACTTATCCACCTGCTCACTTTAGTCTGTTATCATTATGTCTCTGCCGGCATATTGCCATATATTCTAATTAGCTAGATGAAATCTAAAATAGTTTTTGCCCAATATGTTCTTCGTGTTGTCACAAGGTTTCTCTTCCCAAAGTCGGAACTATTCAAGCTGACATTCTGCATAAATCCTGTCAATGTATTCCTATTGTGCTTAGGATAAATATGGAACATCTAAATTTGGCCAGAAAAGTCCCATATTATCTGTATCTTCTCTGTTTCTTTTACGAATAGCATTACCCTCACATTTCTGCCCTAAGGGCCTCCTTAATTTCTCACAAGATACCTCCACCCACTCAGGGCCTTTGTCAGTCATTCTTTCCCATTTTGCCTAATTAATGTCTACTCATTTTTCACGTCTCAATTCAACTTTTTAAAAAAAGATCTGTTCTGATTTAACATTAATTATATGTTATTCGCTCATTATTTGTAAAACTTATTTCTATTTAAATGTTATATCAAATTTCCCCAAATCAATTATCAATTTTAACTGCCCTCATGACTTTACAATAAGTAAAATAAAGGCAAACAATTGTGCCAACTTTTGCTTTATCATAATTTACTCATCCCCAGATCAGTGCTTCACTCATCATTGGTACTTGATAGTTTTTCAATTAATGACTGACTGAATGAATGAATGAATGAATGAATCATTGAACAGAAACTACTTTTTAAGCTTTTCAGTGTTTTACATAACATATCCATGTTTTCTTGAGATTATTCATATTCTTTAAAAAGTACATGTCTACTGATCTCTCACTCTCTCTGACCACGTGACTTACTTGGACGTGGAGGTCCTGTGAATACCTAAATAAAGAAAAGCATAATTTGCTGTGGGACATGCAGACATTAGACTATTCTTTTTAGTCTATTCTTTTGTGACCTGGTATCAGAGGCAATGAGTCTTAGAAGCTTTTCTGAACACCTTATTGTCAACTGTATGCTCTGATTTAAATTCCTTTCAAATATCTATTGAAATGAAGTGTTTCTTATGTTATTTACTTAACACATATTGAGTCTGTGGGTAGCATGGTTTTGTCACTCATCTAGGCTCTTAGACAAGATTAGCTTTATAAAAATAGGCTACAGATTTAACAAAGATGTATTCTTATAAGAAAGGAAGAAACTTAACATGTAAGTGAAATAGTTAGAAGTGCTATTAAAAATCATAAAGTATTGCCCTAGCCAGCTAACTTAGTTGGTTAGAGCCTCATCCCAGTACACTAAGGTTGCAGGCTCAGTCCCTTGCCCAGGGCACAACAAGAATCAACAAGTAAGTGGATGCATAAATAAATGAAACAACAAATTGATGTCTCTTTCTCTCTCTGTGTCACACACACACACATCAATATAAATAAATAAATAAACAAACAAACAAACATTAAGTAGTGTAAGAAGAGTCCTTGGAAGCATATGACTTAAAAGGTTATCCAGAACATCTTTTCTAATAAGCAGACACTGGAGCAGAGCCCTCATGAAGGAATATAATACACCATATAGACACCAATGGAAAACTGGCTATAGGACAATAATTCTGTGGTAGACTGAATGGTGACACTTAAGGTCAGAGCAGTAACCAAAGCAAGATGATTTCGAAATGTATAGGCCATAAGGAGAACTTTGCATTTTTTCTGTATAAAATGGGAAGACACTGGAGAACTTTGGGAAATTAAGATATATATAACTTATATTTTAAAAGGATAGTTTTGACACATGTATAGAATGGACATTAGGGATTGAGTGTGGAATCAAGGAAATCAATTTGGGAGCTATTATAAGCCAAAGAGAGAGCTATTGGCTTGCAATAGAATGGTAGTTATGAGTTTAAAAGAAAGGGTTAAAAAAAGTGTATATTTTTAGAGTAGAGGCAACAGGATTTGCTGGTGCATTGGATTACAACGGTGAAGACATTATAAAAACAACTTCACAATTTTTTAAAATCTATGTATTCTTTTATATTATTTCTACTTTATATAATTTTTTCTTATTTTACTATACTTGGATATTTTTCTTTTTTCACATGATCATATCTTGCATCTGTAATTAAGTGCAGTTTTCTGAATTTTGTCTTTTACTCTCTATTTTTGTCTCTTTTCCCTCAAGATAGTATTTGGATTCTCATACTATTGTTAATCTTTTCCAGAATTCTGGTTATTTAAATAAAATATTTTTCTCTATCTTAATTAGCCATATGGCAAAACATTAATAATGAGTATAGCATCTTAGGTTGAATACAGCCTCGTTAAGCATGGTCTCAATCAAAAATATTTATTGGCTGGTTTCACCATTTCAAATAGAAAGCAATCCAGAATATAACTGAGTGCCCTCACAGTTTGTCTATAAATTAATGAGTTCCTCAAACTAGAACCCAGGCTCATGAAAATGGTTGAGCAGTTAAAGATGAACTAGCATTTAAGTCTTGATTTACCATATTTGAGAATAATTATTTGAAACTAATTAAATTTCTATTTTGAACTAGTTTCTATTTCATAACATGCTTCTCTGCCATTATCTCAGTGGAAAAATAGGTCCTAACCTGCTGTGGGCTTTACTAATGTACTTCTAGAATGTACATGTGCTGGGCTGTGGTAGCATGTGCTGAGAGTTAAGTACAATTCTAGTTCTGAGTCAAAAAAGACCTTGTAGCTTTTATTAGAAAGATAATATGGAAATCTTGAACCAAAACACATAAAATATGGTCATAAAAAGAGATAGTTAATTATGGCTTTGCAAAAGCCATTATAGAGCTGGGAAGGTTGTTGATATAAAAAAACTAATCTGTTTCTGTTACTGACTCAGGTATATGGTAATTATATTTATGTTATCAAGGGTGAGCAGGCAATGGATATAAAAGAGATAAGAACAAATGAACCAATCTCTGTGTCATCCAATATATATCTGCCTTCCTCAGGAAGACATTCAGAGAAAGAGCACTGTTGTTATTCTACTGTGAAAAGGAAATTATGAAATTTTAAAGTTGTGCCAACAGAAGCAAAGAGAAGTGGAGAGAGGAGTGAAATTGATGACTCTAAGCAGCTGGTTTCAGTAATTCAGTCTGCTCAAAATAAATGTTTATTATAGAAAGTCAGCAACACATGCAAGGTACTAATTTATGTACATGGGAACTAACTTTCCTCCAAAATCCTTTATCAGAAAATATTTTTTGAACCATATACTATGGAAGAAATACCTTAGGTTTCTAGATGAATGGTTACTAACAACAGGTAAGATGCCATCCATTTTATTTTTCTAATACTGATATTCTCATTAGGTTTGTTTAAGCCAAAAATTTAGAAAGTATAAGTTAACATAAAACCATGCATTATGAGAAAGTACAACTTGAGAATAATAGATAATTCTATTCACTCATTAGAAATGCAAAGCTAATTTGTTATATTTTGCATTTGCATTTATAAAGGGTTTCAGATTTAAAAGTATGCATTTTGATAACTGGTTATTTTTTAAATGATCATATAATACTGCATTTTAATTCCTAACTATTCTCACAACTGAGCAAAACATCATGACTGAGTATAACCACAAGAATAATGGAGAAATCAATACTCATTGCTAAAAAGCTGAAGAAGATGGAGTTTTATAGTTCAAAACTATACATTTACTATTTCAAAAATATTTAAAAGTAGTAATAGTATAGTGGGTTGTAAAAATAAAATATCATAATATAATGATATATGAAAATCTTGGACATGGTCCAAAATTTCCAACCATTTCCTTAAAAGTTTAACTAACATGCTATGCAACTGAAATGAAGTCCTTGAGGTGCACTATCCATGGCGACAGTCAGTAGTGGTAGTGCTAGACTGGCATTAGCTACCATATCTTAGAGCGCAGCCATAGGATATTTCTATAATCACAAAAGTTCTATGAGACAGTGCTCTTCTACAAATTGTTAAATATGTAAAAACAACTTCCTAGCTTACCTATATTATTTTGTTTGTTCTTTATTAAACATGTGAACCACTATAGAAATTAATATTACAATATAATTTGCTTTTAGAACATAAAGTGCATAGCTATTGGAATGCAAATTCTGATGGAAATGGCATTTCTTTTATTTAGCTGTTTTTCAAAGTCAGTTCAGAAACAATGAAGGTAAAATTAAATCATTATTGATTAAACATCTCTTATCCATGAGATTCTCATTTCACCCTGTCTCTCAAGCACATTAAAACTCAGACCAACTAATCTATGTCCAATGACAAAGAGAGCACACTACGTTCTCTTCTGTATGTTAAACTGTTGAATATACAATGTGTAGCAATGGAAAGGTACTGGTTCTTTACTTTTGTGAAGAGTTGCGGTATGTGGTACAATGGAATTTAGGCTCAACTCGTTACTACCAGCTATCCCACTTGCCCACAGAATGTCCTGACACCCGTTTATTACACTAGAGCATAATGAGCAGTGACTATTCTAACCTTTTCTCAAACCATCATCACACTAAAAGTGACCACTTATGTAAAGGTACATGGAAAGAAAACAGGCCTTGCCATGTGAATAACCCACTTTGAGTAGTTACCATTTGGTGGTACTTGACCAAGAAATGCATTGACCTGGGGAAATTTATGCAATTTATTCTCCTCTAATGTTTCGTATACCACTGACTAGCAAACTACAGCTGGATACATATAAATATGTAAGCCGTCATAAACCAATGGCTCAGGCTATATCTGATTGTTTAATTTTAGGTTGCTATCTATGTTAGGTAATTTAAAATTTTAGATAAATTTTTGAGAAGTATATTGAACCCAGAAGATTATCTTACTCAAAGCTGCTAAATTTTTGTCTTGTTAATTTTCATTAAAGGTTTTACATAGTTTCTGTCCTCTTAGATACTATGTCATTGTTTAAAGTTAACCTAATAAGAACAGAATGTGGTTGATAGGTTTTAATGGTTTTCTGGGAGATTAAAATAAGAATTTTACTAACTATATACATATTTTCGAATAACAACCAAGGGTAATCAAAGAGAAAGCAATTTAGGAAAAAAAAAGGAAAAAAAGAGAAATGTACTGGTTTATGACCATAAAGAAAAGAAGATCACTTAAAATATCCAGACATCAGTTTACTCATCTGAAAAATATAATCAATCATATCTGTTCTTCTGAATCCAAAACTTTTTATAAGTATTAATTTATAATTTCTTAATTTTATAAATATTAAATCAG
>PVJD01019542.1:0-11423 GCA_004026545.1 Mormoops blainvillei
ATGTGGGGTCGCCCACGCCATGGGGATGCTTAGGCGCTTGTCCTGGGTGGCCTGGCTCCTTACACCTTGGGCACATGCAGGCGCTGGTCCCTGCGCTCTCAGGGCCACTGTCACCAGCTCTGAGCCGTGTCTGCCGTCCCCACAGGTGGTTCTTCTGCTATGTGACCTCTGTGTTAGCCGGATTGCTGTTCGTGCTCTCAGTCCTCGTGTATATTTTTGTTCAGCATCTCGTCAACCCGTGCGTGCTCCACATGGATCCCCTCTGCAGAAGTGCGTGCTGCTGCCTCCTGGTTTGCCTCCCCTGTGGCTTCCGCTGTGTCTTAGCCTCACCCTCCAGCTGCCTTCGGCTGGTTCGGTCTTCACTGTTCCTCCCACACGAGCCCTTAGTACTTTTCTTGCACTTAGTTTTTGGAAGGAGTGTGGCTGTGAGCATCACAGAAATGCCCCGGGGTGGTGACTACAGCCTTCCAGTGCTACTTTGGAGTAGCTGGAGCAAAATGGGCAGGGCCTTGCGAGGCCTGCCAGACAGGGTGGGTGTTGGGAGTCAGGTTGAGAGGTCAAGCTCTGTGGCCTAAACAGAGTTACCCTCTCCCAGGCTCACCTGCCACATCCATAAAGAGTGACTGTAATACTCACTACAGAGAGAAGGGTCTGCAACGGCCCTTAGGTAAGGTAGGGCATGTACCTGGGTGAGAAGGAAGGGCTCACCTCTTAACAGGGCCCACAAGGTGGAGAGGTGCTCACTTGGGTAGGGAGGCGGTCACGTGGGTAGGGATGTAGTCTGGGTGCGGAGGAAGGGCTTTCTAGGGCAGGGAGGTGGCCTCCTGGGCAGGGAGCTGTTCCCTCCGGCTGACATTCCTCCCACCCTACCCAGCTCTGTCCCACGGTGCTCACCTGAAGGGCGGTGCTGCCGTGTCAGCGGGCGCCGAACGCTCGGTGTCTTTCTTGTCTCCACAGATGAGGGCAGTCAGGACGCATGGCTATCGTTTCTGCCATTTTTTTACCTAGAGGCAAAGGCCTCAGTGGTTGTAATCATCGGGGCGTTTGTGCTGCTGTTGGACCTCGTCATCCTCCTCCCCATCGGGCACCTGTTCTTCTTCCACCTTTACCTACGTACGTGCCCCCCAAGTCCCCAGTCCAGGCTGGCCTGTCTTTGGCCCCTCACGTTCCCACGTGTCCTGAAGCAGGCTGCCTCTCAGCCAACCAGAAATGAGCTCCATGCCCAAAAGGCAGACCGACACCCTGAGAAGCAGCAGGGCAAGTTCTGTTCTAAGAACTTCAGGAAACGTGAGAGAGGTTAAACAGTAGTAGGTGAATGCGTTCCGAGAGAAAAATAAGACCTATGAAACAAGAGGACGACACCATGCAAAGAGAGCGAGGGGACTGAGGAAAGCACTGATCAGCGACCCTAACGGGGAAAACGTTCCACGCAGTGGCAGGCTGAGCACCAGCCAGGCACGCTGCAGGAGGGTTGGTGGTGTCCTCGTGTCCACACTGGTGTGGCACATTGCAGGCTCCATCATGTCCTTGAACAGGGGAACGGCACGGTTTCCCCGACACTGTGAAGCCTTTCTTGGGGAGTCAGGAGGCTACCGCCTGCAGCCTCTGAGAGAAGGCGGTCTAGTGCGGGGACACCCCCAGCTGAGACAGAGATGAGCACAGAAACAAGGCCTGAAGCCCTCGTCGCCGCGACTCTTCCCAAAGCTTCTGAGTGCACTGGTGGGGTGGGCAGAGCAGACGGGCGATGGGGTCAGGGACACATTTTTGGAAAGAGTGCCCCTCAGCGAGGGGTGAGGTAGCCTGGAGGTGCACGCTGGGCCGGCGAGCGAGGCCGGGAGCCTGCGGCAGCCACTCAGGACACACGTGACGAGCTTACGGGGACAAGGGAGGGGGCACTGGAGAGCCGAAAATGCACAGGACACACTGGCCAACTGGGGACTTGAAGGCTGGCACCTGCGGGGCTCTAACTTGTGTAGCCGAGACGATATTAGTACCATGCTCATTGCAAGTGGGGCACACAGGAGAGAACGCCTCCGCCCCAAGAGGGAAGTCTATTTTCGGGCATTTGGACATTAATGACTAGATTTCCAAGGAAAAGCTGGGCTATTAGTTACAGTAAAATCACCGTAAAAAGGCAGCCACTTACAAGCACACATATTACTCCCTCCCAGTGTTTGTGGGTCAGGAGTCCAGCTCAGCTATGCCGGATCCTCTGGCCCTGGATGGTTGGTGAGCCGTCGGGGCCTGTGGTCGCATCTGGGTGGGGAGGACCCACTTGGCGCTCATCACAGGGTTATTGGCAGGGTCAGTCCTTGGGAGTTGTTGGTCAGTGCATCTGATCCTTGACACGTCATGTCCCAACACGATGAGCGTCTCGTAACACGGCAGTGAGCCAATGAGGGTGAGAGACAGGGCAGCAGGACGGAAGCAGCGCCTCTGACCCAGTCGAGGACGTGGCATCCCATCACCTTTTCTGCAAGTCTCTAGGACCCGCCGCACTCCGGAGGACAGAGTACACAAGGCGTGAACGCCCCGTGGAGGCCACTGCCAGGACACGTGAGAAGCGGTTGACACTTGGATGCTCCATTTTGAAGCCTGTGATGGGAACATCCTGATGAGTCCTCAGGGCAAAAATGGGAGTGAAGCTGTTGGTGAGGGTGAGATCCCTTTGGCGAGATGGGCAGACGTGGAGAGTGCCCAAACAGAGGTGTGAAGAAAAGCTACATTCACGGCAGGTGGAAAAGAAAGCATCCTGGATGGCATCAAGGAAGAGCAGAGTTCTACAGATTGCTCCGAGCTACCGTCGGAGGAGAAACTGGCGGACGCCCTTGTAACGCATGCACTTCGCACTCTGGCTTCAGAGTTCCTCGCCTGTGAGGTTTAAAGTCCCGTGCTGCGCCTTCCCTGCTTTATCGTTATGTCGGAGTTCAATGTTTTACATAGAACTGAACTCAGAATGGGCGTGAGCTCCAGGAGATGCTCACAGGGCATGCTCACAAGCTGACCTTGATGGTAACCGGGGAAACCCGTGCAAAAGAATGAGTATTTCCACTAGAATATACGCAAGCGCAAGTTCATACCCTCCAACCCAGTGACCCAGGTTTAGAGGCAATATGGAAGAACGTACTGGGAGCCAATGGAGTTAATGGAGAAAGATAAGTCAGGTCCATACACGACAAAAGCAAAAGCACTTGTCGAGACTGCGCAGGGAAGAGGATGAGGTTCAGCTCCATGGAGCTGCCCCGCCTGGGTGAGCAACCCAGCCACACGCTGGTGCCAGTGCCTCAGCTTCATCAAAGGCATGCTGGGCACGACACTAGTCGCAGGTGCGCAGTCGCCTTACGGGCTGCGAGACAGGCAGCTCGGCCCCTGCAGGAATCGGGCGGGGGGAGCATGCCTCAGGTGTGGGGGAGGAGCTGCTGGCTGCTGCCCCAAGACCAGGGGGGCTCTGGAGGAGCTGAGCAGCAGCACCCAGTATTGGAGATGAGGACCCATCCCTGACACCGTGGGGTGGAGCCTTGGGGGCTGGGTCATGGGCATAGCGGGTGGTTTACAACAGCCGTTTCCCTTCGTTCTCGTTTTCAGTGTCAAATGGGATGAGCACGTATGATTTTGTGACACGGAGCCGCAAACAACAGGACTCAAATACCTCAATGAAGAACCCAGTCAGGGTCTTCCCAACACAAGTGTTTCCACAGGTACGGATGTCCCCGTGCTGCATCATTCCTGGGTACTCAGGGCTGGGACGAGTCCCAAGGCCAACCTTGCGGCCAGGACCACTTAGTTACAGTGTTTTGCTTCTGTGTGGGCATGATCCTTACGTGTGTATACATGAATGCAGTATGTGTGTGATGCATTTCCGACGTTTGTGTGTCGGTGTGGTGTGCCTCTTCGTGTTGCATCGTTTCTACACTCCCTCTGCTTGGGGTCCTGCCAGCAGGGCCCACTCCATCGGGTCCGCTGCTTGAGCTGGCTCCTCGTCAACACTACAGACATTTGCCCCTCAGAGGTCACCATTAAAAAAATGAAAATGGAAGCCACAGGCAGAAATAAAATAGTTACAAATCATATACTTGTATCGGGAGCACATAAAGAAGTTTCTAAACTCAATTATGAGAAAAATGACCAAGTCTTTGACGTGGGCAAAAGATTTGAACAAACCGTTTACCAAGGTGGACCTGTGGGAGGCAAAAATAAGCATGTGAGGAGACGGTCGACCTCATCTGGCACTGCGGGATGCAGATGAACAGCAGGAGGTACCACTCCAAACCGGGAGAGGCTGCAATCAAAAGGACCGACAGTACCAAGTGTTGGCAAAGCTGTAGGGACATTGGAAGCCTCGCACATTGCTACTGGGAAAGTAAAATACACCGCCTGGAGAGCACAGGAACCAGCAATCCCATTCCCAGTTGTTTACAAAAGTGAAGTGGGAAAACACAGGTGCACTGGTCATTGGAGCTGGGAGGGTGTGTGCTGTCTCCAAGAGAGGTCCTTTCCCTGGACCCAGGGGACGCTGAGGTACTGGTACTCAGAATCAACAAAAATTGACTGGAATTTAGTGGGAGATAAGCTCAGTGTCAACAACTTTTATTCATTCCGTATATTTCTCTTATCTTCACAGAAAACAGATCACAACCTGACTTCATCTTCATGTAGGTAAGTTGTAATCTTACTAGAGTAGTTTTATCTGAAAATTAACCATCTTCTCTTCTTAAACTGTCTCGCTTTAAACAGTCTTCCTTACTCCAAGGCTACGCAAATAACCTACATATTCCTTGCTAAGTTCATAATTCTCATTTGCGTTCTTTATGGTACTTTAAATACAATCTAAGGACATTTATTCTTTTATCCTTTTCTGGCAAGAAGGATAAAAACTTACCTGGAACCTGGATGGTCAAAGTACACTCTAAAAGCAAACCATACCAAAGTAAAACCTATTTTTTGAGATTGCCGAGTCAACTCACATGCACAGTGGAAAATTTGGATATTGCAAAAATGTTTGTTGTAAAAAGGGACGGAACATCACGTAAAGTGCGTCCCCTACCCGTCAGCAGCCACTGCTGACACTTTGTGTCTTTCAGTTCTTCCTCTTCAGTAGTTTTGCCTTAGTATTACATGCATGATGTTTTATTTTATAAAACTGTAATCATCTTCTTCTAGAACATGCCAGTGCTCTTCTTGAACAGTCAGTAGGGTTCTATTGTTTGTCACCGAAAGGCAAAACTCTGGAGTCGGAAATTTTATGGAAAAGGTTAGGAGTTGCTTATTTAAAGGTCATACAGCTTTGGAATCCTGGAAGACTTCTGCCTCAGAGCCCAGCTGCCTTAAAAACACCCAAAGACAAACAATCCTGCCACCCTCTGCCAGGCCTGACCCATTTCACAATGCGCTACTTAAAAATACCCTCCTTTGGAGTCTGTGTGCACCAGCCCCAGTCCCTCTAGCAGTGCCAGTTCTCTCCTCCAGAGCTGCTTTTCCTCCAGCTGTTAGCTCACCAGTCTGTCTGTGTGCTTGGCCAGGCGGGTCCCCCTTTGTGGCCGCTGTGTGGCCAGCGCTGCTGCTGCCTTCTGTGCTGCAGGAGGGGTGTTGGGAACGTGGCCAGACCGTGCGGTCTCTGGGGTCCACGGGCCCGGGAACAGTCAGGCCTCCTGTGGCCGACCAGGCTAGCCAGGGGAAGGGGAAGACTTCCTGTCTCCCAGCATGTTCTGTTTTCGAACCTTGGCCCAGAAATCCCTGTGCGAGGGAGCATAGTGCTTTTTCCCAAGGTGTGTCAGTGTCTGCCATTTTTGTCAGCGTCCCAGTGTCTTTGAGCCTCCTCTGCCTGCCATTTTGCGAAAGGAGGCAGAAGTTTCCTGTCTGTGCACAGGTGCACACCATCTGTTTGTCTGGGGTGGGGCACCTGGCCTCCACAGACCACACAGCTGCTGTTCGAGCTCTACCCCGGCTCCGTCCCAAGCGGCTCTGCTGCCGGGGCAGTGCATGTTCACACAGCCACATTGCTTTCGTTTACAGCTGGCCCCCAGTAGCAGCCTCCTTCCACAGCCCTGTGCTTTGGGAAGCTACAGGGTGCTTGGTTGCTGTTTCAGTCTGCTACCCTTGGCGCTTCCTGCAACCCCCTCCCTTCTGGGAGGGGAGGGGAGTGCAGCTTTGGTGCCAGATCCAGGTTTCTCCCTGACCGGGGTCTTCCCCATCTCCCAGTCACTTGGTCTGATCCTCCTGTTACAGTACTGCACAACTCTTTAGAAGCCTTTTTTAAAACCTCCGTATACTGTGAACATTGTTAAAAAACAAAACAAAACATGATTGGTATGACTATATATTATTCCATCTTCGAGGTCTACTGTAGTCCTCATTTTCTGAATATTATTTTTCATTTTCAATCTAGTCGTTACTTCTCCAACAGGAAACTAAGCTAAAATGGTCTTATTCTAGTGATCGTTATCATGCCAATGTATTGGGAGTATTTCTTCTGGACCGTTTACCAGTTTTGGACACTTATGTGGCTTGGATGTATAGAAAGTGGGCCAGACAGGATAAAAATATGAATAGGGAACAGGATCGTATATGGGAAGATGCCGCTTGTCTAACTTTAAAGGCATTCCGCTCCTTTCCTCATTATATCGATTGCTGTGCAAGTGGCTTTTATTAGTTTCCTTTTGCTACAGAGCAAATGCCCACAATCATAGCGGCTTAAAGCAAGACTCACTATCTCACCGTTCCCACAGGTTGCAAGCCGTGGCAAACTCCACTGGGTCCCTGTTGGCTGCCTCACGAGGCAGCAGTCAGTGTTCCCCAGGTGAGCCTCCCCTTCTGGGGATTATTGGGGAACATGCCCCTGAGCTTATTTAGATGTCAGCAGGACGCGTCACGTTGTGATGCTCCCCACGTGGCCCCTCGGCCTTTGCGTCCATGATGGTCGACCTGGCTCTTCTCTTGCTGTAAATCTCTCTGAATTCCTCCTTTTCTCATTCCTCAGTTTTCAGAGGTTTATGTGATTACCCTGGACCTACTGTACGATAAAGCACAGTCCTCCTGTGTTTGCTTCCTAGAGTTGCTGCAAGAAGTGACCACAAAGGGCTAATGTTGCCTCACCCATGTATGCATAGGCCTTCCTGTGCTCACATACTTGCAAATGGTCCGATGTGGGGCCCCGCAGGAGGAAGAAGTAGCTTTTTGTGACATCCCATTGGAAAATAAGTCACGATCCTTTACTCATGAAGCTTCTGCAGGGGGTTCAGTCGTGCAATCAACTCGGGAGCACGCGAGCATCTCCCGGAAGCTGCTGGCCTCTGAGGCTCTGCAGGTAAGGAGGAAAGCACGACTATGGCGCTTGTGGGGTGCTCTGCGGGCTTCAACAGCCCTCGATGACCTCGCTGCCCGAAGAACGGTCTTCCTTGCTGATGTGAGCTTTTCCTTCCTCCTACTGCCTTCTATGTGCCCCCAAGGCTTTGCCCCTCCACCACTGAAGCATTGTGGGAAACGGTCAGCACAGATCCCCTGGCGATTTGCCAGGGGTCCAAGGACCCCCAAGAACGAGGATAGAGCTGTATCTGAAACTGCTCGTTTGACTGATTTGAAACATTTATGTCGTCCCTCAAAATGGGAACAAATGTGTTTAGGGAAGAGAAGAAAAATGAGCAACAGAAAATATTATTAACCGTGAGGCTTTTATTGTGTGTATATGCACGTGCTTGTGTCAGTGATATTTGTGGGGGGTGTTGTTACGTTTGTGTGTGGAGGGTCTTGTTTTCTGTGTACGTGTTTTTGTGTCATGCATTTGTGTGGGAGATGATGTTTGTATATGATATTTGTGTGTGAGTAAGGTAATGTTTGTGTGTGTAATGGGTTTGTGTGTGTGATGTGTGTGCCTGTGATGTGTGTGAAGGTGGAGGTGATGTTTGTGTGTGTGATGGATGTGTACATATGTGTGAATATGATCTCGTACATGCGCGGTTTCGTCTGTACCTGTGTGTGTTGTATCGTTTCTGCGTTCACAGGATCAAGCCAGCAAGCTCACTCCTTTAGGCCCAATCATTTCTCCAGAGGTCAGCGGCAGGGGGGATGAGGGGTTATTGAGTTATTTTCAAGCAGGGTTTGTGATTCTGCCAATTTCTGAAGGTTACAAGTGACTTCACTTTCTCTGGAAGGGTTCTGTCTCACTGCCGGCCCGCGGGCATCAGAGGCAGAGCTCCTCGTAATCATGCAGAAATAGGAAGGGGGTTAACGCGCCCTTTGGTGACAGAGAGAGTAGTTTTCCCCTTGCTTGCACTCCCACTGGGACTTCTGAGACACGATGAGTAGAACCCATCATGCCTTTAGCCCGATCCCACCTCAGACTCTGCCACTGAATGGTCACCTTCACTGCAAGTCTTGAGCAGGTGGCCACAAGTTTTTCTTTGCTGTCACTGAAACCAAGGTGAGCCTATGTTCTGATTTGCCTGGGACAATCCCATTTGGCACCTGCTTGCAGCCCTGACCAGGTGGCCGCCACTCTGACAGACACTCGCCATTGGTCATTACGTTAAATCCCACTGCAGGCTCTCCCAGACACAATTTCAGTGCTTCCGTTTGGTAGCCAACAGGAGACGATCAGGCCAAACTCGCCTCCTGAGAGCAAGAAGGTATCTGAGACACTGAGTTGAACACTTTCTCTCTCCCACCCCTTGCAGGACAAATTCTCTTTAGTGTTCCAGAACATAAAATCCCAAATATGCACAGAATGTACTAAAGCACGAATACTAACATGAGTTTGAATCTCTTAAACTTTCTATACTCAATTATAAATGTCCCAAGGTTGAAATAAACTTTATTACTTAAGAAAGGGATTTATCATTCTACTTCATTGACACAAATTACCAAAACTGATTCCAGAAGAAATAGAAAATTCAAATACACATATAACAAGTAAGGACACTGAACTAAACTTTTGAAATTTCCAATTAAGAAAAATATTTCCCATTAAGAAAATATAAGGCTCTGGTGCCTTCGTTAGTGAATTCTACCTTAAGTTTTTAGGAAAAAAATAACACCGACTATGCGCAAACTCTTTGAGAAAACAGAGAAGGAAGTAACACGTCCCAAAAATTTCCCTGAGGCCAGCACACGATACCAAAGCCAGGCAATGTAGCCACAAAAGGATATCATAAGCCAGTATCATTCATGAATGTGGAGGCAAACACCATGAACAAAATATTAGCAAAAAATTCTGTGACGTATACATATAAATATATATACAGAATTATACACTGTGACTAAGTGAGGATTAATCCAGGAACACATGTTTGTTTTGATATCTGCAAGTGAATTAATAAGAATATTAATACATTAGAGGAAAATAAACATATGAACACATCATACCAAAAAACATGACATATTAACACATCTACTTGTGATAAAAAAAATTCAAAACCTAGGGGGAAAAAAGAAAACCACCCTGCACCTGATAAAGAGCACCGATGAGGCTTGGAACTAATGCATATTTCATTCATACTCAATCCTCTACCTCTAAGGTTGGGGCCAAGGCAAAAATATCCGCTCCCACTCCCAACCGGTACACTCCATGTTACTGAAGTTCCAACCAGTGCACTAAAGCAAACATTAAAAAAGCTAATAGGAATAATAAGATAGCTCAGGAAAGTGGTAAGATACAGGACCAATATAAAAAAAATCAATTATGTTTCTATGCCATGAAGAACCTAAAAATGACATTAAGAAAACTATACCATCACAATAGCATCAGAAATAATGAAATAATAAAAGAAGCATAATCTACCTACTTAAAGCTGCAAACTACTGCAGAGAGAAATGAAACACAATCCAAATAAATGGAAAGATTTACAATGTTTACAGATTGCAACATTCGATTTGGTCTTGACAGAAAATTTGTTTCAAATTGATCTACAGACACACCAGGATCCTACTTGAGTCCCCAGCAAGATTTTCTCTTTAAGGAAATAACCAACTGGTCCAAAAATGTATATGGAAATGCAGAAGACTTGAGAGTGGCTACAACAATTAAAAAAAAGGGGGGGGGGATTTACACAATCTGACTTCAAAATTGACTATAAAGCTAGAGTAAGCAAGTGTGTGGGGCTGGCATAAAAATAGAGACATAGATCAGAGAACGAGAATAAAAAACACCAGAAATAAAACTTTTACATTTCTGAACGAATGATTTTAAATTAAAGTACCCAGGTAGCTCAACAGGGAACAATGAGAGAATTTTCAAAGACTTGGGTAACCCTATGCCAAAAAAATTTTTTTAAAAGAATGAAATGTCTTACTCCATACCACATACAAAAAATGCTCAACACTGCTTACAGACCTAAATTTCAGACCTCAATTATAACACCTTAGAAAGAAAACAAAATAGAATAATTTCTTAACTTAGGCAACATTTTCTATACTATGACAGAAAAACAATTATTAAGGGAAACAATGAAAAGTTAGACTCCATCCAAAAAGTCCATTTTTTTCTTCCAGTTAAAAAAACACAAAACAAAACAAAACAAAACAAAAAAAACAGATTTTTTCATTTTCACCAATAGCTTTATTGATTTGGGTATTTTGAGTATGTCAGCTATCTACTGCATGAGATAACTGATTGTTCTCAATTAATGACTCAGTTTGATCACTATCAACTTCAACCAGTCTACCCAACCATGGCGTGGGGACAGTTAAGACAACTTGGGGTCTTAAAGCTCTGCCTAAACATACGCAGTGCCCACTTCTTGACAAGGTGTCCAGAGTGCCCAGCTTTGGTCACCACCGCCAATAAGGCCGGCTGTTCCTACGTGCCAAGGGCCCGGGGGACTCCTCTAGGCCCCGCTCCTGGATGCTCAGGGTGACTTTCCTTTGTCCGACAGAAGCCCAGATGTCGGCGTTGGCTGAATGCACACATAGGAGCCTCTCTCCAAGATTCTGATCTGGCTGCAGAGTCGGCCATGGAAAACCTGCTCCTCTGAATTCACTGCATGGCAGCGGCCAGAATGTGCCATCCCAG
This sequence comes from Mormoops blainvillei, assembly GCA_004026545.1. NCBI lineage: Eukaryota > Metazoa > Chordata > Mammalia > Chiroptera > Mormoopidae > Mormoops > Mormoops blainvillei. The sequence continues at coordinate 11,003 of PVJD01019542.1, forward strand.
GAGCCCCAGGACGCCGTCCCACAGGGCAGGAGGCGCAGAGTGTGCCATCCCCACCATCATCACTGAGAAGGGGCTAGGCGAGGGGCAGGCCCTCCAGGGTGAATAGCCCCTCCAGTCAAACCAACTTCCAGAACCTAAACAGGAGGTGACTCTGGGCTGGGCCAAGTGGGTCTCAGCATCCCTTGGGGATGAACCAGGGTCAGCTTGTCCCCGGACCCCACAGTGGAGTTCAGCTGCTCCTCCAATGAAGAAGCAGACATTCCTCCAGAGTCCCCGTGACTACAATGCCTGTTGACGTGCAGCTTGAGAGTAGGCTGACCCAACAGGTGTTTAAAATAAAAAAACTGAATTCACTCACTTAAGAAGCCACATTTTAAAAGACATACATAGTTTTCTAAGGTCTGAGTTACTCAACGGAGAC
>PVJD01019543.1:0-11440 GCA_004026545.1 Mormoops blainvillei
CCTCAGTGTAAATCGGGTTGGGTGGGGAGGGTATTTTGACAGGATTTCCCTGTGGGGGTGGCAGGCCAGGAATTCCAACTGCCCAGTAAGAACGGCTTTACATGGAGGCGGCTTTCTTTTGAGTCCTTTATTCCAGGGAGAGCTGCCTTTCTTTTTCTCTCCCCCTGCTTTGCAGTTTTACACACATCCCAAATGTTGCCTGGGTTCTCCCAGCAGGCCCTACCTTTAGAAGCGCCCCTTGGCACATTACCTGCTTTCTTCATAAGGCGTTGGGAAAGGCCACTCAGTTCATGAAGGGCGAGAAGGAGAAATCCACTCTCCTAGCTTTTGTGAATCAGTTACCTGCCGACTGCCAGGCCGGTCCCCTTCCCCCTGGAGCCAGCCAGCCTGCCCCTGAGTCAGGGCCGCTCACCAAAGCTGCCCTCGGTGGAAGCAGAGTCCCAGATGAGCTCAAGGCGGGGAGTGGGGATGGAGCGGCCGGGATAGCTATGTTGTCAGGGACCTCCCTGTCCACCAGGACAGACTGCCCACCAGGCAGACATTTGTGCTGCGGTGGAAACAACAGAGGAATCTGTTGAAGTGAATGGCAAGCAAGTGGCACCTGCAATGCAGGGGGAGGCTTTGGAGCAGGCTTCCTCAAGGAGGCTTCCTGGGACAGCCAGAATGCTGAGCAGGGTGGAGAAGGAGGGCTGGGCCTGAGGGCTTGGCAGTTTTTTGAGTCCCTTTTTTTTCCACTCAGGACCTATTTGACGAGACCATGGGATCCCTCCAAAGGTTCCTGGAGGCACTCATTGTTGAGGTGCCCATGAGGATCCAGGACTGCTTGGAGGTCAGTGGGAAGGAGCCCCTGGAAGTCGGCATGTTTGTTTCCTAGGGCTGCTGTAACAAAGCACCACGATTGAATGGGTCCACACAGCGTTCTCTCACAGTCGTAAAGAATAGAAGTCCAAAATCCAGGTGTTGGCGCGGTTGATTCCTACTGGAAGCTCCGAAGGAGAATCTGTCCTATGGGTCTCTCCTGGCTTCCTGCGATGCCTAGCATCCTCTGACGAATCTCTTGGTTTGTACACATACCATTCCAACATGTCTCCATTGATTTCCACAGGGCATCCTTCCCTCTGCAGATGTGTGTGTGTGTGTCTGTTCTCTTCTTAATAAGGACAGCAATCATTGGGTTAGGACCCACCTGAACCCAGCATGAACTCACCTTAACTGAATCGGCTGCAAAGACCCTATTTCCAGACAAGGTCACATTCTGAGGTCCCGGGTGGGCATAAATCTGGGGGGACACTATCAACTCAGTACAGTTGGAAACATGAGAAGAACAGTCCTGGGACAAACTAAGAAGTAGAACTGCTGATAAAGGCTGGGTGCAGAGCTTTTAGGGAAAGGATAATAAGGGCTGGGATCCAAATAACATAGGTCTTGCTTTCGGAGGAGAAAACTCCCTCCCTACTTCTTCCCCGTCAGCCGTCGCTGTGCCCACCGCCTGTCTCAGCGCCCCCTGCTCCTTCACAGCAGTTAAGAGTGAAAGCCTGGGCTCTGGACTTCCACGCACTGCAGTTCCAGAGTCTGGCTCCGCTGTTGCCGTGTGGCCTTGGGGACTTACTTAATTTCTCTTTGCTTCAGTTTCCCCTGGGAAATGGAATGACAATACTTAGTTAAAACAGTCATTTTGATAATTGAATGAGATGTCTATGTAGTGCTTGGCTTAATGAAGTGAGGTGCAGGTTCGAATACTTTACCCATTTAAAAATCGTTTGCCTTTTTATTGACGATTTACTCCGTGTTAATGTCGTTACGATACTTTGGCCTCCTCCTGAAAATTCGGTTCCCCGATTTCCACGGGAAGCTCCAGGTTTCTCTGCAGTTCCTGTTGCTGTTAGAATGTAGATCACTGAGGACTGTAGTCAGAGTATTGCATTCAAAAGTTACTGACCTGAAATAATTCTTTTCTCTATGATTGCATGATCAAATGATATAACTTAGACTTAGTTGTGCTAAATTTTAGGGTTTTCTTTCTTTAATTAAAGAGCTTGATTATGTAGAGATTTACATAATTAAAAACTTAAAACTATGTAAAATGATACTCAGAGAATTCTTGCTCCCATACCGATCTTCTTAACCTTGTTCCCACTCACCCTCCGTGGATGAGCTTTTCATTCACTTCTGGTTTGTGCTTCCCGTTTCACTTAGTAAAAATAATTCTGTGCTTATGGTATATTCTTGTCTCCCTTCCTCTCTCGTGCAGCCAGGGGCACATTCTGTCTGGTATGCTGGGCCTTGCTTTTTCATTTATCTACATCAATTCACAAATATATTCCTTATCTTTTTTACAGTGTCACACACTGTATGCAGGTCTTATAGTTTATTCATCAGTCTCCTATAGATGGAAACCCGGCTGTTTCCCATCACTCTGATGCCAGTTTTCTTCTTAACTTTTAAACTTAGAAGGATTGTAGATTCACGGGGAGTTGCAAAAATAGTACAGAACAAAGAGCCCCTTGATTAGTACGCTCTCAAAACCAGGGAATTGATGTTGGCAGACTATTGTAAGGCTACAGACTTTATTCAGTTGCCACCAATGTTTACCTTGCACGTGTGTCCTGTGCAATTTGGTCTTTTTTATAGAATTGTGTAAACACCACCACCACCGCCATCATGATTTGGGTGTTCCCTCACCAAGAGACATTCTCTTGTGCTTATAGTCACACCCCCTTGCCCACCTTGTCTCTATTGCCTGGCAGCCCCCAACCTGTTCTCTGCCTCTAGAATTGTGTCATTTTGAGGATGCCATACACATGGCATCACCTGGTATGGAACCTTTTGTGAGGTTGGCTTCTTTCACCAAGCTTAACGGTCACAAGTCCTTTGACAGATCTATAATTTGCAAATGCTTCCATCCAATCTGTAGTTTGTCTCTTTGTTCAAGCTATAAGAGAAAGTTTATTTAGAAAATGACAGAGGTAGAAGCGAGCCATAGAAGGATTAATTTTATTGATCTTTTAAAAGAACCAACTTTTGGCTTGTTTCCTCTATTTAGTCTCCTCATATTTTTCTCTATGTTTTTGTTTTCACCTTCCATTAATATTTGCTGCTCTTTGTAGTATTTTCTTTCTTCTGCTTTCTTTGGACTTACTTTACTTTTTCTAGTTTTCCTTAAGTGGAAACTTAGATCACTGACAGGAGATCTTTCTCCTTTTCTAATGTAAATATTTAGTGCTATAAACTTCCCTTTTGGCCCTACGTTAGCTGATCCTATACATATTGATTATGTTGCGATATCATTTTTTGGTTCAAAATATATTATAATTTCTCCTGAATTTTCTCTGTGACCAATACATTATTTAGAAGTGTGTGGTTTAATTGCTAGAAGTCTGAAGAATTTTCTTTCAGTTCTCTTTTAGTTTGTGGTTTGTAGTCTAGCTCCATTATGGTCAGTTTTCCTTCACCTGAGAGGACCTTTATCTCACCTTTTTATGATTTCAGTTTTTAAAATTTGTGAGCTTTATTTCATGAGGCAAGATAAAGCCTATGTGCTTTTGTTGGCTGGATGGTGCTAAAATGCCAGCTGATGGTGTCGTTCAGTTCTGCTGTGTCTTGGCTGATTTTCTATTCATGAATTCCGTTGATCACTGAGAGGGGAATGCCGAGAGCTCCAACTCCACTGAGGATTTACCTATTTTTCCCTTCAGTTCTGTCAGCGTTTGCTTCTTATATTTTGAAGGTTTCATAAGCACATACATGCTAGGATTCTTATATCTTCTTGGTAAACTATTATTTTTATCATTATGAAATATCCTCTTTATCTCTAGTAACTTTCTTTGCTATCAAGTCTCATTTCTCTGTTATTAATATATTCACCGTAGCTTTGTTAAAATTAGTGTTTGTGTGATATTTCTTTATTCATCCTTTTACATTTAACATACCAATATTGTGATATTTGAAGTGAGTTTCTTGCAGATAGCATACAGCTGATCATTTTAAAGGAATCTATTTGGTAGGCTTATTTTTAAAAATGCCTTCCGATGATTTGTCTTTAAATTGGTATGTTTCAATCACTAAAATTTTTAAATAAACATTGATATTATTTACAAAGCATTAAAGCTTCAGCAAGAAGTACCCAAGGCTAAGTCTCATCCTGTGCAGAACTACAGAACATTCAAACACAAAAGGGGGGATGACAAAAGGGAGGGAGAGAATATGTTTGTATTGTACAAATTGAGAAGATCAAACTGAAATGGACAGAGGTTTAACGAGCTGAAAAAAATTGCAAAAGCATAAATAAGGGTTAGGAGCTGCTGCCGGGAGCCTTTGTCTCAGGCAGTTTGCACAGCATTGCCGTCACAGCCCAGAGAGACAAGGGATGCAAGAGATGTTCTGCTGTTCTTTTGTATAAAAAATCATTTGGACGCGTGTGTACATTAGGTGTTTGAAATTCTGGGAAAACCCAGAATAAAGAAACCAACTGTGGGGAGGGCTCCACTAGCTGTCTGAGGAGAGCTTTTCAGTGACCGGAAGGGCCGAACCTGGATCATCATTTTCCCAGTGTTTTCGAAGGGGAGTTCAAACACTGCTTACTGTGAAATTGCTATCAGCCAGTGCGGGCTCCTGTAGGTAGCCGAACAAATTGATTATCTTTTGGATTTTGGGATAGGAATCAAAGGAGAACACATCAGTGAGCACCTCTTTCTCCTATTCCGTCTTTCAGAACCAAAATGTGCAGAAGTTGAACTCTCCCTGAGTCAGTCGCAACATGTCTGTATTTTTAGATGCCTCTACTTTTTTCTCAAATGCTTCTTTTGTGGATTTCACTTCCTATTTCATCTCACACCAGTGATTGAGATTAGTAGCTGGCTCACTAACATGTTTTCATTAGATCATTGACATTTACTGAAATTCATTGTTATGGTTTAGGTTTACCACTTTGTCGCTTGTGGACCGTGTGTTCCTTCTCGCTTTTGTTTCTCAGTTTCCTCTTTTTTTCCTTTTTTTTTTTTTACCTCCTTTGGTTTATTTTTGCATTTGAATATTATGATTTAGTTTATGTGTTGTGGTTTTGAAAATATGTCTTTGTACAGTTTTACAGCAGTTGCTCTGGGGATTATAATGTACATACTCTTCACAACCCATTATACTTAGAATCACCATTTTACCACTCCCAGTGGAATGGAGACACTTTATCATCACATAGGCCTCTTTATTCTGCATCCACTTTATGTTGTAGTTGTCTTCACATTATATTTACTTATATTAAAAACCCCATGACACCATTTTTTATTTGCTTTGAGCCATCCGACATCTTTTTCAGATCTCAATAGAAGAATAGCCTGTTGCCCTGGCCAGTGTGACTCACTTGGTTGGAGCATCATCCTGTTTACAACTGAAAGGCCGTGGGTTCAGTTCTGCCAGGGCACGTGCCTAGGATGGGGTTCGGTCTCTGGTCAGGGTGTGAACCAGAGATCTCCCACCTGGGACACATAGGAAAGGCGATTGATTGATGTTTCTCTACCTCTCTCTCCCCCTCCATTCCCCTGTCTCTAAGATCAACGCGCATGTCCTGAGGTGATGATAACAACAACAACAACAACAACAACGACAACAAAAGAATAGTCTGTTATACTTACTGAGACACTTACCATTTCTGTTCAGTCCTTATATTCCAAGTTTTGTTATCATTTCTCTTCTCTTTGTTTTTTTAGAGCAAATGTGTTGGCAAAGAATTCTCTTAGTTTTCCTTCTCTTGAGAGGGCCTTTATCTCACCTTTATTTCTGAAGATTTGTTTCCCTCACCAGACACAAATCCTGGGTAATATTTTAATTTCAGCACTTTAAAAATATCATTCCACTTCTTTCTTTCCAATAAGAAAATCACATATGCCCAAATCATTGTTTTCCTGTAGGTAACACTTCTTTTCTTCTGGTTTCTTTCAAGCTTTTGGTTCTTTGTTTTTCGTTTTCAGAAATTTCAGTATGATGTGTCTGCATGTGGATCTCTGGGGGTTTACCTGTTTGGAATTCACAAAGCTTCTTGAGTCTCTGTAGTTTTATGTCTTTTAGCAAATTTGGGAAATTTTCAAACATCATCTATTCAAACGTTTTTCAGTATGGCACTTTCTGATTTCCCGCTGGGGTGCCAATGACATGAATATTGGACATTTTGGTATTGTCCCACAGATCCCTGGGGTTCTGTTTATTTCTTTCCATTGTATTTCTTCCATTACCATTTAATCCCTTTCTACCCCCCTCCCTGCTACAATCACCACACTGTTGTCCAGGTCCATGAGTCCTTTTTCCTTCTTGCTTAATCCTTCCACCCCCTGCCCTCACCAGTTTTGCTGTCCTCCTGCTCTCCATCTATGAGTCGGCCTCTACTTTTCTTGTTAGTTCAGTTTGTTTATTAGATTCCACATGTGAGTGAAATCATATGGTATTTGTCTTTCTCTACCTGGCTTATTTTACTTAGTATAATGTTCTGCAGGTCCATCCATACTGTCTCAAAGGGTAAAATTTTCTTGGGGAAACATCAACAAAATTAAAAGGCAACCCACAGAATGGGAGAACATATTCACCAATACATCTGATAAGGGGTTACTAGCCAAAATTTATAAAGAACTTACAAAACTCAACACCAAAGAAACAAACAACCCAATTAAAAAAGTGGGCCGAGGACCTGAATAGACACTCCTCCAGAAAGGACCTACGGATGGCCCAAAGACATATGAAAAGAGGCTCAAGGTCACTAATCATCAGAGAAATGCAAATTAAAACCACAATGAGACATCATCTCACACCCGTCAGAATGGTCATCATGAATAAATCAGCAAACAAGTGCTGGCGAGGATGTGGAGAGAGGGGAACCCTTCTGCCCTGTTGGTGCGAACGCAGACTGGTGCAGCCACTGTGGAAGGCAGTATGGAGATACCTCAAAAAATTAAAAATGGATCTGCCTTGGGACCCAGTGATCCCACTTCTGGGAATGCATCTGAAGGAACCCAAAACACTAATTCGATAGGGCATTAGCAGCCCTATGTTCACTGCAGCATTATTTACAGTCACCAAGATATGAAAGCAGCCCAGTGTCCATCAGGAGACGAGTGGATAAAACAACTATGGGACATTCTCACAACAGAATACTATTCAGCCGTAATAAAGAAGAAAATTTTACCCTTTGTCACAGCATGGATGGCTCTGGAGAATATTATGCTACGTGAAATAAGGCAGTCAGAGAAAGACAAATACCATATGATTTCACTCATATGTGGAAACTAATGAACAAGCTGAACTAACAAGCAAAATAGAGACAGGCTCATAGATAAAAGGCAGAAGGACAGCTAAGTGTGGGGGGGTAGGGTCTGGCGTGGAGGGACTGAGCAATAAAGAAAAAGGGCTCATGGCCGTGGACAACAGCGTGGTGCTTGCGGTGAGAGGGAGGGTGGCTTAAGGGGACTAAGTGGTCATGGAAAAAAATACACTTAAAAAAAAGAAAATCGGTGATACTCTTTTAAAAGACCTTACTGTTGGAATATCACCTGCTAGGATAAAGCATATAAATCTTAAGTGTACTTACATACCTTTTTACATATGTGTACATCTGTGTAAAATGCCAGCCAGACCAGCGTATAGAGTATTTCCAGTATCCCAAAGGTTCCCCATGGGCCCTCTGCCAGTGAATAACCCCTGCCAATAGCTATGGTCCTGACTTGTATCGCCATACGTTAGTGTGGCTTGTTCTTGAAAGGTCGCATATAGTGTAATTGTACAGCGTGTATTTTTTTGTGTCTGCGTTACTTCGCTTCAACATTATATCTTTGAGCTTCATCTATGTTGTGACAGGCAGTGCTGGATCATTCCTTTTATTGCTACGTAGTATCCCACAGAATGAATGTACCTCTGCTTCTTTTTGCAAACTTGTGACATTGTGATTCTAGCATTCCTTATTCATATTTAGCTGGAATTCTTCCCTAAAAAGAAGTTGCCTTTGAGGTACCGCGCATAGAGAAAATGCAAGATGAAAGCTTGATCCCTTTTCTTTGTCAGTTTTCAAGGTAATGCATTATTTCCCAGGATTCTCTAAGAGCAACAAGAGGCAGTTATTTTTCTAGTATCATTAGAATTAAAAATGAATTTTTAAATATTTCATGTGTTGTAATCAATTACCACTGTTACTCTTATTGATGTCTCAGTTGTCCCATCTTTGGCCAGTGGCAGACTCTTCAAGCTGGCCCCTGAATCCCTCTAACATGACTCCATTCGTCTTCAATAGCTCCCTTCCTTTCCAGTGTAATATCTTGTGTACCTCCTGTCTCAGTCCTGGCATCACTGTTTCTCCAAGGAGCTCTGGTCTCACTTGGTGAAAAATCGCATTTTGAGAACACAGTCTTGTCACTGGGGCATTTCATCATAGTCTGACTGCAAGGAAGACTTGTAAAGCTCCCACTAAAATCCCTCATGTCCTCAGGCTGTGTTTTCACTGGTTGGCGCAGCATCAGTGTTCTCCGGAGTTGCCTGTGAGCCTTTCACCCACTGCTCTTCTCCTTTTTCAATGATAAATCGCTGTCTGTTTAGATGCAGAATTGTCAGATTACTGCAGATTAAGTAGCAGTGCATCTCAGGATCAGTGACATTTTGCGCCCATAATTTACTACAGGTGAGACATTTATGCATTGTGTTTCAAGTGAAATTATTCATGATTATATTTCAAAGCAGATTTAGACACACTTGGCCCTGGAATCTGTGAGGACAGTGATTCTTCCTTTTTATCACCAAGTTCTCCTCTACTGAAGAGTGGGAAGAGGTGGCTAGGGGAACACTAGGGTATATGGACCCACTGAAGTGAATAGAGTCCATATATTTTGAGAGCCGGTACTTTAATCCGAAAGAAGGAGGTGGGAATTTAGATTTCTAGCACTGAGATGAGGGAAACTTTGGGTCTGGGAAATGAAGGCCTCTGGGGCCAGACCCGCATATAACCCACCTCTTGGCAAAAGAAGTCCTGCTGTCAGAAGTCTTTCCCTGATACTTCGCTGAAGCCAGGTTCAAGAGTACCTGTCTATCCTCTGGGATGCAGCTGAGCAGGCCTCTCCTTTTATTCTCTTCTCCCTCCAGCTTTTGGACCCATGGCTTAATTCCCAGATGGACAACGAGCGGGAACGGGCCATGTGGTGTGCCGCCCGTGTTCTTGGGTTTGCCACAACAATAGACCACCAAACGGTGAGTGGGAGCCTGCCCTGGAGTCTGGGCCTCGTACCCCATCTGGTGGCCCATATTCCTGCGTTTATCCCAAACTTCATCGCATATGTTACCTGGTCATGGTCACTCATCCTCAACCTCCTCCTCCCTGACCCCATCGTGTTTTCTCCTGTGCATCCCATCTTGTTCTCCCCTTTCTCCCTGCTGACATCTTGTGCTTGGTCTTTTTCTCCATCCGCCAATTTTATTTCATTCCACTCGTTTCATTTTGATGCCGTTTGTCCAAAGGAGCAGTTACGAACTACTCACCTTGTGCCAGGCACTGAGCGCGGTGCTGTAGCAAATACACAGGTGACTGAGACAGTTCCCTGACTCCGTGGATCTTACGGTCCACTGTGGGGAGAGGCATGCACAGTGCAAACTTAAACAGAAGGCGATACTGAATATATAAACCAAATGTACTGGGAATAAAAGATTGAAACAAACAATTATAAGACAGGGGCCCAGGGAAAGTTTCACGGAGGAGGAGGCATTTGAACAAGGCTTGACAGGTGAGTCGGGTATCAAGAGGCAAAGGAGGGAGAGAGAGTGAGCTCATTCCCAAACTATGATCCTTTCTGTCCTTTTGGGACACAATTCACCTATCTACTCCCATTCCCACCGACCTCACCTAGTCTCTCACCTGTCGTGTCTCTGGCACCTGCATTCCCACCTCCCAGTTCTATTCCTGTGAGAACTCAGCCTAAGGCACTGGCTGGGGTAACTTGTGACTCTCAGCGTCCTTCCCCAGGTGGAGATTGAGTCCGCCCAGCTGGGGCGCTGGGTGAAGCTGCTGGCCTTGCGCTGCCAGGACCTAGTGGACGGCGTCTGCGCTCTGTCATCGGAGGCTGCCTTCAACTTCTGCCGTATCCTTTCAGGAAAAGAGCGTATGGGGAATCTTCTCTTACCATCCCCGTACCTGCAGCCGCCTACCTGGGCCGGCCATCCACACATACTCTGTCCCAGAAGAGTGAGACCCAAGAAGTAAACTGAGTACCTCATATCCATTCAGGAATCTGCCTCCAAACGTATACCCATAATCTCTTGAGCCAAGATACCCACACAGGAAATAGTTCTTTTGAGTTAGTTTCTCCTCCTCCAGCTGAGCCCCCTGCTTTTACCCCACTCTATCTCTGCTCTGAGGCAGGCAGCATGGGGGCTCCTTGGAGCTCAGCTCCCATCATTCCTTATCTTAACGTCCATTCCTTTCCTCCCAGCCCCACAGGGTGCACACATCCCCCAGCTGACTTAGTTCAGTGGGAGTTTGGCCTAGAAGGTGGGCACGTGGGGAGCCCAAGAGGCCTTCTGAGTGTCTGAGGGGTGTGGTCGGGCGTCTTTGTTTCAGAGATGAAAAACCAGACACAGGACCTGGGGCAAGATACCAGCGTGTTCTTCAGAAATGCCTTGGAGATAGGCAAGGTGAGAGGGCAGGACCAGAGACAGAGTGGGGTGAGCCTGAGCCTCTCATTTACCTGATATGATAGACTCCTTGATGGGACCCTTGATCCCGTCTCGCAGCCCATCCTCTACTAGCTGTGAACTTTTCCTTCTGGGAAAAGTTTCCTACCGCCTGCTACGGTCTCTTGCCCCTTGAGCATCATGGGACTAATCCTTTTTGACCCATCTCCCCTGAAGCCTTTGCTTCATGTTAATGATGCTTTGTGAGACCCAACCCCTGCCTCGAGAGATGCCACTCAGCCTCCGAGCCCCAGCCCTCCTCACCTTGTGCTCTGCCTCTGCAGCCACTGAGCTCTGAGCCCACGTTGCGTCTGCGGTCAGTGGTTTCTGCCTTCCATCCCCAAGACTCTGTCACCAGCAAAAGAGTCTTCTGGACCTAGGCAGGCAGCACAAGCCTAGGACAAAAGCACACCATCTTCCCAAGAGAAACCCTCCCTAACCAGGAGGAATGGCATAGGCTGTCTCAGACACGGGGACGCCTACATCCAGCCTGAACCCTCCCTGTTGCAGGCATTCGCACCCTACTTTCCCCAGACCCAGCTCACGAACCTGGTGCTGACTGCCGTGGAGGAACTGAGCAGCAGCAGGGCCCAGCTGCCTCTGGTTTCAGCGCAGCTGATGAGCGGTGTCATCGAAAGGCGGGCCGCAGACGTGGGGCAGGTAGCGTGCTGCTGCGGCGAGAGCTCTGCCCTGAGTGTCAGGAGCCCCGGGCTCTTCTCCTGGCTCTGTTACCAACCAGCCGGAGGGCCAC
>PVJD01019544.1:0-11438 GCA_004026545.1 Mormoops blainvillei
ATATAGTGATGATCATGTCCATCATAAAGGAGAACAATGACTAGTACATCACTCAAAATGTTACATTTAACCTAGCAATGATTATGAAGCTATGAGAGGTTCTCTGAACTAAAGCAGTTACGGTGAATTTTGGGATAACATAAAGGAGAGAAAAGTAGGAAATATGCAGAAAATTACAAAATCCATCACCTCTCACAAGATTAAGAATTAAAAACTTAATATCTAAGATAGTCCAGAGGAAAAAATACTCAAGAACATATTAGGTTTCGCTGTGCAAAAAGAAAAATCTGAAATCTCCCATGTTTGAGTCATAGGTGTTCTCACAATTCACAAGCTTCACCCCTCTTTCCACCTCAGTGAAATTCGAACATCTGGAAGTAAAAGGAAGTCTCTCTTCTTCAGAGCTGATTCAACCAGTGCTGATATTTTATATTTGTCAACAGTTTCCAGATTCTAATGCATTATATCCACTGTGTTATTTAGATCATTTAAATTCTTAATTACTTTGATGAAAGCCCAAATTCCTTTTTGAGTACCCTTTACAAAACCTTTTATTTCCTTAATCTTCTCTAATAAGTAATCATATATATTAGAATTGGAATTAGAATCTACCATATTACAATCTAAATAATATATTTATATTATATATTTATGAATAATTACATTATAATGAGGGAATTTATTATATAATGAAGAATTATGTCATTACAGTAGGTTTAATTTCTTATGTTTGGCTTTTCATATACTGCCCAGAGAAATTACTTTAGAAGTCACTTTTATAATTAAAAAGATTTTCAATAAAATCCAACATATTAAAATATCCTCCAAAAAATTTTTATACGTAGATCAGAAACCATTTTCCAATATTGCAAGTAAAATGAAAGAAAGTCATCGTAATTTTAATACAAAACAAAGAGATGAGCCATTTAAAAAGAAAATAAGAACACATTGCAAAAGAATCTATCATAATTAGGCTTGCCTCTTTTTTAATTGATTCTCTTGACTGCCCTAAGATGTAGATTACAAGAACTAAAAGAAAAAGTAGATAAAAGGATTTATAAGGCCATTTTTCTCTACCAAAGATAATTACAATGTAGAGATACGATCCATACTGCTAGTTCTTTTTCAAGAGAGAGTAATCTTCAGTTCTCCAATGGTCATCAGCTCACAAACTGGTTTTACTCACTCAGCAATTAGATGGTAAAAAAAAGAGCGGATTTTTTGGTGACCTACCACTGATACCCTATGGAAAATATATGTGAAATATTCTATCATGGGAAGGGAATGTTCTAGCACCTTTTATCATCTTAGCGTGGAACTTTTGGGCCTGTGGTAATACTCAATTGGCTTTTGTCTTATTAAAGATATAAACAAATACGTTTTTCTGTAATCTACCAAGATATACATTTCACAAAGCTCAAGCAAGCAGGATTTCAAAGTAAAAGTGATTCAAGGGGTGTATTCTCTTCCCCAGTACAAATGTGCAACTAAGTGTTTTGAAAGAGATGTTTGCATAATAAGTTGGCATTTGTAGTCTAAGGAGAATCATCATAGTCTGTTGACACAAACTGTTTCCTTGAAAAAAAAAGTCTTGACTGGACATTACCATGGGTTCTAGCCTGATTTGAGTATATATAGATTGTTTTTGCCTGTCCATATTACATGACATTTCCTTTTAATGTACTGGAGATACTGGGGACAATGCGTGTTTAAGCCGCGTGGGTCCACTTGTGTGAGGATTTTTTTTTTTCAGTAAATACCGGTACTGCTTTTGATCTGCTGTTGGGAGTCCGTGGATGTGGATGGCTGACTATGTGCATTGATTGACACCATTTTACACAGGGAACTCGAGTACTTGCAGGTTTATTATCTTCAGGGGTCCTGGAACCAATCTCCTGTGGGTACCTACGGAAAACTTATGTTTGAGGGGAGTCAAAACTTATTTGGGGAATTTGGCTGCATGGGGGTTGGCACCGCTAACGCCTGTGTTGTTCAAGGGTCAAATGTAGTTTTAAATCTGTATTTGATTTTGTGTTATGAATATCAAAAATCATCACATGACTTTTTTTCAAATATAAAATGACAACTACATGACATTAACCAACTCAAATAAATAATTACGTGAATTTAATAGATGGCAACAAGTCCTGCTAAAAAGTAGACTATTACAATTTATCAGCCGTCATCTATGAAATATCAGGCAAAGCAAAAGATGACTTTAAAATAAATAGCCAGAACTTCCTCAGGAAGTTATAAAGGCTATCATTTTATGTCTAGGCTTGGGATGGGTTTTCCTGTCAAGTTTCTGTATATCTGCCAGGACAGTCCGCACAGAGTTTTAGACATAACTTACCTTTGGAAGATCAAAGAAAACTAGGTAGGAGCAGGAAAAAAATGCATTTCTTTTCTGTACTTAACAATAAAGAGGCTACCGCTTCTAAACAAAGACCATTGTGAGGTAAATGAAAAGATATAATAGCTAAGCCATCAGTACTTGTTGACTATAAATGAACAATTATCTATGTTTCAGAAGAAAAGAAAACACTACTGAAGTTAGAGCCACACAATAACAACTCTAATGTTATTTAGAAAGCTGATGTTTTCCTCTACTTTTTACCCAGACCCCAACGCAGGAATGCCCAGGGTGATACTTGCCTCTACCTATTGTCTTGTTTCTGCCTTCTAGGAACCTAATTTCATTGGAGATAAAGTGATATTGCATGTATCTCTCTCGTCTCTCTCCTGCATTAGGTTGGCAGAACATGGAATATTTTTAACATTCAATGAAAAAACAATTCTGGAAGAAAGGATCAAGGCATTTTCTTTTCTTTTTCTTTTCCAGAGTGCTGAGATTATGATCCTTAAAGAGGTGAAGTCTGTTTCTGAAAACATTCCAGGATGAGCAGATACATCAAAATGACCCATTCTACGGACATGTCATCCAACATCCTTCACATGAAGAAACACATTTTGGAAACTATTTCCAAAGTGAATTGCCTGAGAATTTGCCACAGAGCCATGAAACTGCCTGGTAATTTTCTTGCATTGGGTATCTATAATACACAAATATCAGTAGACTTAAAATATTTGGCGAGTACTTTCCAGAGGTTGGAGAATTCAGTGAGCCTGGAAAATAAACACATCCAGCCGTTTCTTACTTAGACTAAATCTTCAGCCAAGGCTTGACAACCGGGTTGCCGAGGGGCATGTATCTCAAGGGTTGTCACGGACTGTCACGATTCGGACCTTAGGAGGTCCCAGGCGAGTGTTGATATCTACCATTCCCTTCCGTGAGAGTTAAACTTACCTTGGGTTGTTCTTCATCCGGTGATTTTCCCCCAAGAACGGACAAATTATTTACCCCACGATTGCACTGTTCATTACTGTGAAAATGGAAATTAAACTGACTGCGTAGTTTCCAATGATGGAAAATTCACCCAAATCTCATGCACGTAACCCGGAGCACATTCTGGAACGTTCAGAAGAATTTTTCAAAGGGTAGACATTTCAGACTCGTAGATTTTCTCAGAAAACAAAAGTTTACAGAAAACTTGGAAATGCAGAGCACATTTGAGCCTGGTTTTCTTTCTTTCTTTCTTTCTTTTTCTTAATTCGGGAGCCAAGGCTCCTCATGGCTGAATCGAAAATATTTTTTGAGCTCTCACCTGTCCTCCTGCTGCCACGTGGACGCTCCCCTTTTCATCGCCAGAGCCAACGCTGCGGATACTCTGACCATAAACGCAGCTTTCTCCTTCCTGGGCCACCTGCTCAATGCCCAAGAGGAAAAGAAAAACTCACCACTTGCCAAATTTTCTGCCAGGTTTCTCCCGCACGATTTCCTACATATCCTCTGAGTGCGTTATCTTTAATAAAAGAAGCCTTCGGAAGCCCTGTAAGAGGGATAACATCAACTTCTGTCTAGTCCCATTCACTGGCAAAAAGGTGTAAAATGGGGGCTCGCTGCAGGCGTTTTCCAAGCCGCGGGCGGCCCCAGCACCCTCCAGATTTTGTTTCTTCTAAAATGGAGTCTATGGCAAACGCAGGGCTCCTCCCCTACTTTTTAGCCTATAGCACCACCAGGCGTCCGAACTGAAAACCTGGTGTCTACAGCGCTTCCAGAAACTGTTAAAAGTCTGTTCGTAGTCCCTTCCTCTGTGCGCACATTCCTTACCTCCTGACAGGTTAAATTACTTCTATGTTTTTTAGTTTAGCCAATGCGAACAAAACAATTGTTAATTAGTGTACGGTTTTATTATCATATTATAAATTATTTGATTATCATAGTGTCATAACTGTACTAATTCTTCTACATCAGGTAGGCCAGCCACTTGGCCATGCATTCACTGAATTTATATGTTCATCGGCAGGTGTTTATTTCAGATGTGTTCAGACTCTGGGAAGGGCGTAGGGCATATAAAATGGAACAAAGCCTGGTGCCTGTACCCCAGGAGGTTACAGCCTTTACTCCTGGAGACCCAAGTAAAGAGACAATTATCGTAGTGAGGGGTAAGTGCCGAGACAGATTTGCACAGGCACCATGAAGTATTCAACAGAAATGGGGTATCAGGAAAGATTACCAGAGGTGGTGAGGTTTGAGCAAAGTTGAATTTTATGGTACTAACTTAAACACAGACCCATTGAAATTATTTTTTACTATAAGTGAAGCATTTCTGATTTTGCAGGAAATAAAATTTTCTCAAAAGACGGGAAAACCGTGGCGTGTGTGGAATGCAGTCTTTCAGTCAGTCCTCAACAGCACAGACCCCTGTATGAGGCGAGGAAGACTGGGGATGGGCCCCTTTTTCCAATTTGAATTTGGCTCGTGTACCTAACACTCAATTTAAGGGAGAGCCCTGTAGCTTTAGCATGTGCACATGTGAGTAGTTTGTTCTGTTAACAGTATCTTTAGGAGATACCTTTAAATGGTGATTAAGAACACAGGCTTTTGTTTCAGGAAGTCTCATATAAAAGTTTTGGCTCTGCTGCTTCATATATGTAATACTTTAAAAGTTACTTAGTCACTCCAAACTTCAGTTTCCTCATCTGAAAAAAATGGATATAATGATGTTATCTTATTTGTGAAGTCGTGAGGGTCAAGTGAAACAATGGCTATGAAATGTTCAGCCTAGTGACTAGAACATTATGGTGTTTCATAAATGCTGTTATTAGTGTTTATACTATAAAAGGAGGAATTTACCTACATACTTCTGTTAACTCCTACAAACAAATGTTAAGTCTAAATGGCTCCTAACAAAAGGAAACCTTGTGCACTATTGGTGGGACTGTAAATTGGTGCCACCATCATGGAAAACAGTATGGAATTTCCTCAAATAATAAAAACTAGAAATACCATATGACCCAATAATCCCTCTTCTGGGTATATAATTGAAAAAAATTAAGTTACTATCATGAAGAGGTACCTGCAGCCTCTCATTTGTTGTGGCATTATTCACAATGCCCAAGAAGTTGAAAAAACCTAAGTGACCATGGACAGATGATTGGGTAAAGAAAAGTTATATGTATATGTAATGGAATATTATTCAGCCATAAAAAGGAAACCCTGCCATTTGTGACAACATGGATGAACTTTGAGGGCATTATGCTAAGTGAAGTAAGTCAGATAGAGAAGGACAAATGCTGTATAATCTCTCTTCTATGTAGGGTATGAAAATGATGAACCCACAGAAACAGAGAGTAGAATGCTGGTTGCCAGGGCCTGGGGTTTAGGGAAATGGGGAGATGTTGGTCAAATGGTGTAAGCTTTCAGTTAGAAGATAAATGAGTCCTGGACATCTAATGCATGGCATGGTGGCTATAGTTAACAATACTGCATTTTATTCTTGAAAGTTGCTAAAAAAGTAAATCTTAAATGTTCTGGCCACACCAAAAAAAAAAAAGGTAATTATCTGAAGTGTAAAAACATTCTTTCAATTATTTCAATCCGACTTTGATGGGAAAAAGAGGAGAACTATTGTTTGTTTCTGTTAAAGTGTATTTTAAACCCTGATTGGTGTGGCTCAGTAGTCAGGGCATGGGCCTGGGTTGCAGGTTCAGTTCCTGGTCAGGGCGTGTATGAAAGGCAACCAGTCAATGTTTCTCTCCCACACTGATGTTCCTCTCCCTCCACTTCTCCCTCCACTCCCCTCTCTCTAAAAATAAATGAATAAAATCTTTAAAAAATGTATTTTAAATCCTTTCCAACTCTAAGTTTATTAGGAAGCAAAATTGGCTTTCTTACTCCTTTTTATTTATTTTGAAGCATTCATAAATGCATAGCCTGAGGTAGTTATTGAACATTACAACTACAGAGCAATGGCATCATTGGGTTGAATTCTAGAAATTATCTAGTCCTGTGTACCCATTTTGAGGAATATGGGAGTTAAAGGAGGGGATAGCTTACCCTAGTTAAGATTTCAGAGTTATTTCAGAGCTGAGGCTGAAACCCTGAATGGACTAATGATTCTCTGTTTCTGGAAGGGATGTAGAAGAAACAGAAGCAGAAAGACAACTTTCTGGCCTAGACAAATTTAACCCAAGAATGTTTCTATTTTTGAGCTTTATTTCTCAGAATAGAATGTCTACTACATTTACATTGACTCAACTTTTAATAAATTGGGCTGTTAGAAGTCACAGAGGGAAATTAGCAGCTGCTATTATAAAAAATGCAAAGAGATTATTGTCAGACTTCAAAAATCTTGGTAAATTTGAGAAAACACCCCAGTATGTTTACATAAACTTATTTAGGTGTGTAAACATTTGGCTATAGTGCTTTGTCAATATAAATATATTTTGCTTTATAAAAATAAATGACTCTTAAATTACATTCTATCATCTTCCCCCTTAACACACTAAAAAATATATAGCACATTCTTATTTATGTAAAAATCTAAAAAATTTAAGCATACAGTAAATTATGAGAGTTTTACTTTCTTCTTATTTTGGATTTATTTTGTTCTTTGTCTATTTCTTGAGTGGGGGCTTAGATTATTGACTTGAAACTTTTCTTCTATCCTAATGTATGCATTTAGTACTATAAATTTCCCTTCTGGTATGATTTTTGCTGTCTCACAAATTTTGATATGTTGTATTTTTATTTTTATTCCATTCAATGTATTTTAAAATTTCCCTTGAGGTTTTTTCTCCTTGACCTATAGATTATTTAGATGTGTGTTATTTAGGTTCCAAGTGCTTTAGAGGTTTTCATCTTATTATTCCATTACTGATTTTTAGATTGCTTCCATTGTGGTTGAAGAGCATCTTCCATGTCATTTTAATTATTTTAAATTTATTTAGGTTTGTTTTATTTCCCAGGCTACAATCTATTTTGGTATCTGTTCTGTGATCACTTGAAAAGAGTATAATTCTGCTCTCATTAGGTGGAGAGTTCTATAACGTCTACTAGATTTTGTTGGTTTATGGCATGGTTGAGTTCTTGCTGAGTTTCTGTCGAGTTGCTGTCAACGGTTGAGAGAAAAGTTGTGAAGTGCCCAAACTATCGTGGGTCCGTCTATTTCTCCTTTCAGCTCTATTGGATTTAGCGTCTCATATTTTGCAGCTCTGTTGTTTTATGCATATACATCTAGGTTCGCTGTCTCTTCTTGGTGAATTGACTTTTTTATCATTATTATATAATGTTCTTCTCCATCTCTGATAACTTTTCTTTCTCTGAAGTGTATATTATCCTGCTTTCTCTTGACTATCATGTGCATGGTTTATCTTTACCCCATCCTTTTACTCTCAACTTGCCTGTTATGTTTAAAGTGAGTTTATTATAGAATTTATTATATAGTTGAGTCATGCTTTTAAATCTATTCTGACAACCTGTCTTTCAACTGGTGTATTTTGGCTATATATTTAATGTAATTATTCTTATGTTAGGGCTTAAACTGACTTTTTTTTTTTGGTTTTCTATTTGTTCTGTTTTTTTTTGTTTCTGTTTTCCTTTTTCTCTACCTTCTATAGGTTACTCGAACCTTTTTAAGCATTCAGTTTGATATAGCTATGGTATTTTTTAGTATACTGCTTTATGTAGCTTTTAAAATGTCTGCTGTAGGTATTACATTTATATATTGATAATTTACCACAGTCTACTGGGGTCATCATTTCACCTCTTTGAATGAAGTACAGAAATATTACCTCCCTTTATGTCTCTTTACTCTCTCTCATTTATAATGACATTGTCTTAATTATTCTCTCTACATACCTTCAGAACCACATAAGACAGAGTTAAAAGTTTGTTTCAACATGATTTAGAAAACTCAGGGGAAGAAGAAAGCCTATTGTATGTACCTGTTTTGGATTTGGGGTTTTTAAAAAAATTTTTGTTTGTTTGTTTTTTGCTGTGTTCTTCTTTCTTCCTTCCTGATATTCTGAGATTCCCTTTTCAATCATTTCTATTATGTTTAGAGAAATTCCTTTAGCCATACTTTTAGGGTAGGTCTGCTGATGATAAAGTCTCTTAGTTTTCCTTCTTCTGAGAACATCTTGATGTTTTCTTCATTCCTAAAGGATATTTTCACTGGGTATGGAATTCTGGGCTGACAGCTCTTTTCTTGCACTCACTAAAAATATTGTACCACTTCCTTCTAGCCTCCGTAGTTTCTGATGAGAAACCCCCCATCATTTGAATGGTTTTTCTCCTATAGGTAAGGTGTCATTTTTCTCTGGCTGCTATCAAGACTTTTCTTTTACTTAATTTTCAGAAGTTTGAGTACAATGTGTCTTGATATATATTTCTTTGGGTTTTCCTACTTGGGATTTGATCAGTTTCTTGAATATCCAGGTTTATGTCTTTTGCTAAATTTGGGGAGCTTTCACTCATTCTTCCTTTAACTGCTTTTTAAGTCGTATCTTCTTTCTGACTTCAATGACTCTTATTCCTTTTTCTTGCCTAATTGCCCCGACTAGGGCTTTCAGTACTATGTTGAATAAAAGTGGCAAAAGTAAGCATCCCTGCCTTGTTCCAGATATTAAATTAAAAGCTTTCAGTTTTTCATTGTTTCATATGATGTTAACTATGGGCTTTTCACAAATGACCTTCACTGTGTTGAGTTCCTTATATATCTAATTTCTTGAGAATTTTTTTCATCATAAAAGGGTGTTGAAATTTGTCAAGGGCTTTTTCTACATGTTAGGATGATCATGTCATTTTTATTCTTCATTCTATTAATGTAGTATATCACATTTATTTACATAAGTTGAACCATCCTTACATCCCAGAGATAAATCCCATTTGGTTGTAGTGCATGATTCTTCTAAAATGCTTTTTAAAATCCTCACCCAATGATATGTTTATTGATTTTAGAGAGAGAGAAAGGGAGAGAGAGAGAGAGAAATATCGATTGGTTGCCTCCAGGCTGGGGATCATACCCACAACCTAGGTATGTGCCCCGACCAGGAATTGAACCTGTAACCTTTTTTTAAAAACAGTTTTAAAACTTGATTCCAAGGGCTCTTTTGACACTTCTCTATTCAAAATGTAGGACTTACGCTTTCTCTGCTTAAATCTGGTCTCTGGCTGCTTGACCAAAGTCAAGAAAGTATGATGGAAGTGGCATTTGCTCTTGGACCCCAGCCACCATGTTGTAAAGAAGCACAGACCATATAGAGACGTCACATGCATGTTTTCTGGTTGACTCTCAGTATCATGAAAGGGAAGTCATCTCCAGGTGATTTTAGTCCACAGTCACCATGTCACCCCAATCTTTGAACTTTTCTACAGGGGGCTTCAAACATCATAGTGCAAACAATCTGTCCCCACTGTGCCCCCACTGAATTCCTGACCCACAGGGTCCATGAGCATAATAAAATGGCTATTTTATGCCACTAAGTTTTGGGGTGCTTTGTCACATAACCATAGATAACCATAATATAACATCTTTTACTACTCTTTCATAATTTTTATCTTTTTGTTCTGTGCTATTGCTGAATTCCTTAGTTATATACCAGTTTACTAATTTGCTCTTCAATAGCTCCCAGGCTAAATTTGACTCCATCTGCTGAGGTTTTGTTACATGACTGTGTTTCATTTTTAAATTTTTAATAGGCTATATTTATATCCATCTATTTTTAAAAGTTCAGTCTCTTATTTTTTATTCTTTCATAACTTACTGTTCATTTGTGGGTATGACTCCTGAATTCATCTCTACAAGTATCTTTACGTTTTGTTTTGAATAGCTCTGTTTTTAAAACGTTGTCTTCTTTTTGCTTGCTCTCCCAACCTGTGTTCATCCACTAGACCACACAAACGTGGTCTAGAACCAGGTCTCTAATAGTGATTGGGGTTTCTGGCACATGATACTAAAAATAGTACAGTTAACTTTGGTCAGTCTCCCGGCTGTAAGTTCAGTACCTAGTTTTTATCCCCCAGGCTCCACAGGTCTGAAACCTACTATAATGTATAACTTCAAGAATCTTTTGGCAGTGGTTTTTCAACCTTTATTATGAAAAAGATAGACCCAATCCAGCTCCTGGCTCTAAGCAGTGGGCCTGATTTTTATTCTCCATCACTCATTGAGAACATTTTTCTCCTGATAGCCCGTAAGAGCCAAACTAGTGCCGACTGGTGCCAACTTCCCATCTGGTAGCTTCCATTTCTGGTTTTGCATTTTTAAATCTTCTATTTTTGATTATTATCTGTAATTTCTATGTTTAGAACAGTGCACAGAAGTATAAGCTTGCTTCATCAACCTAGCCAGAAAACGCTTGTTATCTTTACTTTTTTAATGTTACATAAGTACATATGTAACATGTGTTTTAAAAAAGTACGATCAGTTTAATAATATTATTTAAAAGCATTACATAGATTTGGAAATGAAGTCAAATTTTTGGTTGAAGAGTGGGTCTCTGATAGTCATATACTTTAATCATATTCAACTCTATAGAAAAATAGGCATTTATGTGGGAGAATTATATGGATGAATTCTACTCCCAAGAATAAGACAAAATTCATCTAAATAGAAAACAACTATGGCCCTGGCTGCTGTAGCTCAGTGGACTGAGCGCCAGCCTGCGAACCAAAGGGTTGCCTGATCCATTCCCCAATCAGGACACATGCCTGGGTTGCAAGCCAGATGCCCAGTAGGGGGCGCTTGAGAGGCAAGCACACATTGGTGTTTCCCTCTTTCTCCCTCCCATCCCCTCTCTCTTTATAAATAAATAAAATAAAATCTTTTTTTAAAAAAGAAAGAAAACAACTATAACAACAAAATATATAGACATGACAGAGAAAGCAATATATTTATTTATTTTAAGGAGAATTAAATAAAACCAACCCAATTCCGTTTCTTATATATCAGTATGTCTAATTCCAGTATATAAATCTATTTCAAATAACATATCTATTATACATATCATATAAATATATAAACATGCCTACATAATAAAATTTAAATTTTGATAATTTAATATCCATTTAATAGTTTTATGATTATACAGAA
>PVJD01019545.1:0-11436 GCA_004026545.1 Mormoops blainvillei
CCTGACTAATGCTGTAGATATTGAGACACCATTTGCCCTGACAAATGCTGTAAATGCTTATCTCCCACCTCTGTAAGCCCCTTCGGCGCCAAATCTATACCTCCCAAGACCCTTCCCCCACTTGGCCCAGCATAAAAGGAGTGCGGGGCTATTGTTCTGGGCTCAGAATTTGGAGTTTGTCTCCTCTGGGCCCGTGCACGTAAATAAAGATCGTGCTCCTAACCCCTCAGTGTCTGGTCGCTTCATTTTTCCGTAACACCAAAACACAAGTGTTTCTTAAGATGATGACGCGTCAGGGCAAAGTCAGGCACAAAGGTTCATTTGGATCTTTCCCTAAACAAAGAACCATATTAGATAACACTTGAGTTACAGGAAAAATACCTTCCACTTTCTGGTTGGACCCTTTGGCCCAGTTCAAACTCAAATAACAGGCTCAGTCCTCGTCCTTAAGGCAGTGCATTGTCCTTGGTCAGTGAAATTCCAGGTCCCCCACCTCCCCTGCTCTCCTCCTCCATCTAGAGCCTATGAAAATTGCATTTACGCTGTCCCGCTGTCCCTGTTGACTTCACAAGGAGGACTGGGCTGTGTCCCAGGCAGATAATGAAGCAGGATGAATAAAAGCGCAGCCCCGCCCCGCCCCGCCCCCACAGCAATGCACTAACCCTCAGGCTGACTCTCGGTATTGTTTACAGGAAAGTGGAGTTTGTGACTCTCAAACTTAAAACCCCAGCACAGATCTTGCCTGGAAGGTACATAAAGGGCTACTTACCATCTCCCCTTAAATATATAATAGGGGCCTCAAACCCAGCAGGTCAAAGCTAAACTCCTGGTCTTCCACCCCGAACTAGCTCCTCCTGTAGACTCCTCATCCCTGTGGGCATCGACTCCACACTCCCACTCGCTCAGGCCAAAACTGTTCATTGTCTCTCGTATCCATAATCCAGCCTCCCAGGAGTACCGTCAGAGACCTCGGAAGCCACACCCCTCCCCCTCTGGCCCCAAGCCATTGCCTCTCCTGCACCAGCACCCACGGGTCTCCACGCTCCCTAACCTCCCCACAAAATGACCGCCAGAAAGTGGTGGAGGGATCCTATTGAAATGCTTCTGTCCCTCAAACCCTGCGAAGAGTCTTGATCTCAGCGCAAAAGTCAAAACTTTCACCATGGCCTAAGAGGGCCCCACAGGCTCCGCTGTCCTGAGCCCCAATCCCGACCTGATCTCCTACTGCTGCTGTCTCTCTGGACCGCGAACCCCGCAGAGCGCTGGCCCCTGAGAGCCTGTCCTGCTCATTTGCTGCGCCTTGAACTTCAAACGCCAGAGGGGCACTTAGGCAGCAAGACAGGGGCATGTGGCTGTTATACTCTCTTTCGCTCCTTCCCCCTTCATCTCCCTCTAGACAGGATTACGGGTTGCACCTATTAATTCTTGTCTGGAAGCAACAAGCCCACCTTTTTCCCTCGCGGAGTTTTCTAAGCTGTTCTCTCTCCTCCGCGGCAGTGACGGAGAGCAGAGGCCATCCCCCGCCCCAGCCTACAAAAAGTCTGGGTGCAGAAGGCGCGTGCTCTGAGTTAGCTGGCCCCGGCGTCGGCCGCACGATTCCCCAGGCCCCCTTCCCACGGGCAGCAGTACACGGAGGGGTGGGGGAGGTGCAGGGGCCCTGGTGCCTGGGACCCTCCTGCGGGGGGACTCCGGGAAATCTTCTCCCCTAATCTGCTCCCCAAGAATACAATTGCACCCAATGAACTCGTGTATCTGCTCACCTGGTCTTGGCTAAGTGCCTTCCAGTTCCAGCTACTGTGTGAGGCCCAGGTGCAGGGGCAGAGAACGACCAGCCTGGTGGGGAAGCCAATGAACAGGCAAGGACAGGACAGCCCGGTGCAGGGGTAATGGGAAGCCCGGGGGAGTCAGGCTCTGCTGGGAGAGTGGGGGAAGCCCACCACTAGCAGTAGCACCTGAGTAGACTTCCGAAAGCGAAGGAGCCGTCATGGGAGGTAGGGAAAAAAGAGGGAACCAAATACGCATGGGTTAGGAGACTTAACACCACAAGGCAAATTTCTCAAATTGCATGGATTTCCATGTGGCTGGAAAAAAAAAAATGGTACGTGTGGAGAAAAAGCAAGCGAGGGAGAGAGAGAAGGAACCTTGAGCGGCACGATGAGGAGTTTGGATGTTCCCCTCTGAGCCACAGGGAAGCCCCGGTGAGGGGGGCGGGTGTTCTGTGAGGACCCGACATGAGGAGACTTGTGCTAAAAAGTGACTCCTGTCGCAATGGGGTGGAGAAATGGGCTGTGGGTAGGAAGCCGTGTAAGACCGAGGACTAGAGGGAAAGCCTCGAGGGGAGCCATGCTAGTAGTCGCCCCGGGGCGCAGCCCGAAGCTGAGGGGGGCAGTGAGGAGGCAGCAGGCCGGAGCCACACTTGGAAGGTAGAATTGACTGGCCTTGGAGAGAGATTCATTGGGAGGGGTTAGAGGAAAGAAGGGGGAACAGAAGGGAAGAGGGAGGGAGGGGGATATTCTAGGTTATGCATTTTGGTGCCTGGGCAGATGCTAGTGACACTTGTTGAATAAAGACGTCCAGCACGAGTAGCAGATTTGCAGGGGAGGATGGCAAACTCACTTCCAGAAAGGCTGAGTCTGAGGCGCTCATGGGCCGTACAAAAGGAGAAGAGGAGAGAGGAGGGGCCTGGGTCTAGGAGAGTGGCTGGGGTGAGACAGGTGGCCAGCACAGAGGTCAGGTACAGAGGCCACCGAAGGCCATGGGAGGGGCGCGATTTCCCCTGGCACTTTCTAGAGTGGAAGAAGAAGCAGGTTGGAGTTTAACTCTAGGAAAGGAGCCCCACACAAGAGATGCCAACATCCCTGGGTCACCCAGAGCTTCCAGGGATGACCCAGTGCTGGCTTCCCTGCTGTGGGGGCTCTGAGGAAAGTCCTCAGGTGGGTCCTTCTGGAGCCCCTGCACCTGCACCCATCATCCTCTTGCTGACAGAGCTGCTGCAGGCTTGGTGCTACCCTGGGGGCCAGGACCGACTGTGACAAAGGTCATCTTAGACAGAGCACCCATTCCCTCTCACCGCCAGAAGGAGGCAGTGTCCCAGGGCTGAGCGATGAGCCCCTCCCCACATCTGACAGCAGCGCCCCCATAACTCAACTCTGCCCATCAGGCCCTCCATCTGGCTCCTACATCCATCCCTGTCCTGAGTCTCTGTCCTGAGTCCCTGTCTTGCCTCTGCAGGTCCTTAGGACTCCAGTTAACATTTGTGCCTCATCTGACCCTGGCCCTGAGGTCCTGGCCTGAGCCTCATCCAGTGGATGGGCCCCCTACCCTGCAAGCAGCTCAGAGGCCTGTCTGAGGCTGCCTGGCCCCGGGGCCTCGTCCTTCCTGGAAGCATGCTCCTTTGACAGGGACGCCCCAGTGGCGTCTGCGTGCTCGGCCAATGACTGCATGACGACCTGGTCAATGAACACTGGGCTCGCCAGGGAGGTCGCAGCCCTGATCTTCCTCAGAGAGCGTCTGGGGGCCAGACTCCAGGCCTCTTCCTGCCGGCGTCACTGTAACCGCCCTGTCTCCTCTGCCGTAGGCGCCAAAGCCCTGCGCGACGGCATGCACGCTTCTCCCTCTCGTGCGTGCCTTTGCTTCCCTCCATCATTGCGGGACTGTTCCCACAGCACTGCCTCGGTGCACAGCGGCCACTTAATAATGACTCTTTGATGGCACTGATGGATTCAGCGGGTGCTCATTGATCCTCCTGAGGGACAGACTCTGGCTGGAGACAGGGCTATAAAATTTGCCTTCCCTGCCCCAAGCTCCTTTCTTCCTTAATTCACTCTCTGGTCCCATCCTCTGGAAGCAGCATAAATCCTAGTATCGCGTCTCCCTTCCTCTATCGAATCTGCTCTCCGAGCCTTTATTGTCATGGCTCCAAGGCTTTGTCTCTGTCCCCGAGAGAGCTGTGGTCCAGCTGGGAGGAGGGGCTCAAGGTCTCCCGGGCGGCGAGCTTGCCTCCAAAGTCGGTGCCTTCGGCCACCTCGCTGATGGAGCACTCAAAGGAGGGACGTAAAACCACCCTGTACCAAGCACTCGCTGAGCGCTGGGCCCTGCACAGGAGCTCCACCCAGGACTGCGTCTCGTTTCACCTTCCCGGCAAGTCTGCAAAGGAAGCATCCGACGCCCGTTTCACAGATGACGGGCAGCTGGGAAGAAAACTGGGAGCAGGCAATGGAGGAAGAGCAAGAAGTCAGTTCAGCCAGCGAGGATGCTAGGCGGCTACTCTGGGGGCTGGCAGAATGCCTCCCTTTTGTGTTCCCAGTTTTCTCATTCACCTGTTGGAGACTTGGACTAAATGGCCCCTGAAAACACTCTAGCTGCTCTTCCCCCTCTCGGCAGCGAGCCGGAGCCTTGGGAAAACCACGCTCAGCCGGAGGAGGGGGCCGGCGCGCGGCTCTCGGACCGCAGCTCTCCCCGTGGGAAGGCAGCCACGTTGTGCTCTCTGTGGTCGCCCAGTGCTGGGGTGCACCGAGATTCTCAGGCAGGGTGGGTCCTGGAGAAAAGTAATATTGTAATTGCCGCCAGATGAGAGGAGCAGCCTGTGTGCTCCCTAGGAGACTTACCCCGCTGCCTGCTTAAGGCTTGGGGGTCGGGGTGGGGGTGGGGGAGAAGGCAAAACTGAGAGTTGGCTTAAGGGGAGGAATAGAAAAGTCCGGCTGAATGACAGGGGCAGGTGGAGGGTGTTTCTTCTGGGACTGGGAGGGCAGGTGGTTTCTGCGTGTCTTCCCATGAGAAAACATGGTCTCCGTTCACCTTTCTGGAAATTACAGGCACCTGTATTCAGGAAAGCACAGGTTTGCCCTGGCCGGATAGCTCAGTTGGTCAGAGCATCCTCTAGATACGCTGAGGTTGTGGGTTTGACCCCCAGTTAGGACCTATGGAAGAATCAACCAGTGAATGCATAAGTAAGTGGGACAACAAAACGATTTCTCTCTCTCTCTCTCAAAAATCAATTTAAAAGTTAAAATTAAAAAAGAAACCCATAGGGTTTTGTTTTGTTCTGTTAGCCTGGAGGAGACAGGACAGTTCCCCGCGATGGTTTCGGTTAGCCTCTGTGAGGCAGTGGGACCCCGTGGCCTCTGATGTGTGCGAGTGGGGCTACCAAGTGCAGACGCTGTGCGGGAGGACCTCAGGTGGGTGGCTCTGTCTCCCCACTCCCTCCCACGCTGGCCCTGAGAGAGCTCTGAGAATGCCCCAGGGCTTGGACCACGGCTCCTTGAGAGAACACCTGGCGTCAGGTCAGCTTATTGCAAACAACACAACCAAACACGGTCAGACACCTCAAGCCACTTAAACAAGCGGAAATGTTACCACCCCGCCTAACAAGAACACTAACCGTGGGGGCTCCCTCTGCTCCCCAGCCTCGCAACAAGCGGGTGTCTCGGTGCTTGCCCCTGACGCTCCCCCACGTCTAGGATGCCCAGTGCCTGGGCCTGTTCTCTAAGCCACCTCCCCACACAGTCACAAGGGGGCTGCCATGTCTCCGGGTCTCATTCTCACAGTCTTCTTAAAAATCAAGAAACCTACTCCAGAACATTCCAACCCTTTCACTTCTCACGGCCAGGGGCTGCTTCACACAGGATCCCTGGAAACTCTTCAAAATCCCCCATCCACACTGGGACGGGGCGGGGCTGTGTCTCCTTGAATTCTGTGACAGAGTACAGAGGTGTGGACACCTGACCACAGTCCTGATTCTATCAGGTTGGGAGGAAGCGGCCTTTTATCCCTGGGGCTGGGGTTTTTTTTTTTTGGAGGGGGGTGATTACTGGCCTTTGCCACGCACTGGGGTTTACCTGCCTGGCCTCTCCACCAGCCACTCACCTCTTGCCATCCTTGGGCTCAAACCCTAAGTCACGCCTCAGTCCTTTATCTCCAGGTAGTGAGAGTATGAGCCTGCCCTTCAACTGGAGTGAGAGGAGGGGCCGCTGTTGGGCCAGCAGGGTGCCTCTGGGTTCCTGCACCTTAGTGTTCCCATGAACACGGGCATGCTGGAGCATGAGCATGACGGCACGAGGGGAAGGCAACCCTGGTGTCCAGGATTCCCGAGTGTGGCTGTGACACGTGTGTTATCCCGGCACTCGTAATCTCTAGCTGTGTGACCTTGGGCGAGTTGCCCAGTCTCTCCCGTGCCTCAATGCCTGTGCAGTGGGGATGCACACATGTGTGTTTAATATGTAATATATATCACTACGTATATGATAGCGCTAACCTCGCCAGAGTGTATGAGGGTTATTTGAGTTTCCGCACTTAACGCGGTTTGCAGCACATGGTACGTTCTCAAGAAATGGGAACCTTATCATTGCCACCACACCGTCACCACGCCGGGGTATAATGCAATCAGCACAGCCTCCTGGCGCCAAAACAGGCATCCACCCAAGGGGCAGACTCTCAGTAGGCTTCAGCCTCGGCACTCAGAGACTGCTGGCCGGTTGGATGGAGGGGGATGGCTCACTTTCTGCAGCACCTCCAAGGTAGGAGCGCGAACGCCCCTGACAATGAGAAACTGGGCAATTCCCGGGAGCCCGGCGCTGTGGGCTCGGCAGTAGCCACGGGGACAGGAGTCACTTAGCCGGTGGGTGGTTAGCATCGAGGCATGGATCGTGCTGACCCACCGCCAGCCTGCTCCCATCCCCCACACATCCAGGCTGGTTCCCAGGCCCAGGCTGCCCCTGGCGGGGCCTGCGGCCCGTCCACGTCAACCCTAGGGCAGGCGAGGCACGCCCAGCCCAGGCCTCTGCCTCCAGCCCCGGCCCCGGCCCTGGGAAGACTACCACGGGAGGAGGTGGGTGAGCGCTGACTCTCCAGGCAGCCGCACACGGGCGCATCAGGCAGCGCACGTGCTGCCCTCTGCAGGGGGCTGGGCTGGGAGAGGCAGGGGCCCTGCTCTGGCCTCGCCATGGTTCCGAAGGTGGCAGTCAGCCCTGTGTGCAGGCTTGATGGGGTGGCACCAAGCACATTCAATACTCAGTCTGGGGCCATTTCTGGAATGTTCTCCCTTCAAAGTACCCTGCCCGATTGAATTACCTCTGCTTTCTGAAAATGCAGCTCTTCCAGCTGGGTGTTCCCTCCTCTCCCTCTGCCCATACCTGTCCCCTGTCTGTTCTCGGTACCCCCTTCCCCTCTGTTCCCCCACACGTTTGTTGATTTTCAAGTTTGCTTCTTAATCCTTCACATACATGCTGCACTTCCTCTCTGTCTCTAGTCCCGCCCCCCAACCCCCAACCCCCGCCAACACTGCCACCCACAGCCATCCCCAGACACCTTGTCCTCTCCCCGTGGGATTTCATCTCCCATGCCTGCCCTGACCCTGCACGCACGCCAGCCCAGCCCAGGGGGCCTGGCCCACACTCCCCCTTCAGCCTTCTGTGCATCCCTGGCCCGCTCCTCACTCAGGAAGCTGCCTTATAGAAATCATCGTCACCAGCATCTGGCATCTCCCCTCCACCCCCCAGGGTGGCCAAGGGCACAGTGAAAGGGGTGACTGATAAGTGCGAGGGCAGGCCGGCAGCCTCAGCTCCAAGTCCACAGGCCTCCCCTGGCAGGACATCAGCCTGGCCAAGCAGGGACGCAAATACGCAGCTGTGTGTTGGGACAAGGAGGCCGGGAGAAATGGGGAGGGGGCGCCCAGAGGAGCCCCAGCAGAGAGGGCAGCTCTGCAGGGGCCGGCGAGTGGCCTGGACAAGTGCCAGAGCGGGCGTGGTGCCACAAACAGGACGTGGGTGACAAGGGTGGCGGTGGCAGTGGGTGGGGTAGGGAGAGGGCAGGGCCAGGTGGAGAGCTGGCCCAGGTGTTAGAGAGATGCTGACGCTACCAGGTGACGGAGAGAGGGAAGAGGAGCGAGGGAGGAGGCTTGGCAAGATTTTCCGGTCCAGGGTCAGGAGGCTGCACCTGTGAGTCTCATAGTTTTACCACTGACACCTTGAATGAGGTTAACCATGACCAAGATGGTCGCATCCACCCCACGTGCCTTTAACAAGCGCCTGACCCTCTCCTGCAGCCTCAGCCCCTGCTCTAAGGCAAGTGTGGGTCCTGTCGGCTGCGGCGGGTCGGTGGCGGGGGGCCTGGGGAAGTTGGGAATCCGGCCCAGGTGCCAGGCATGCTCGGGGCAGCAGGACTCCCGCTGTGGCTCTCCAGAGGAGACCCCCCTGCCCCCCTAAACCAGATGAGAGCCCCAGGCTCAGCCCGTTGCTTCTCCTGCACTATCACCAGCTCAAACCACCTGGTCTGCGGCTACTCCCAGGGAGGGAGGAATGTTCTTCCAGCAGCAGCTTTGCCTAGTTGGGCTCTGGGACTCAGGGTAAGCCCTCCTGCTCCAGCCAGCGCCACCACTGGAGGCCCCAACCCTGCAAGGGGACAGAGCTGCAGGCCATCAGCTGTCGGAATGGGCCCTGCCTGGGAAGAGGCTCCAGGTGTGTGGAGGGACAGGCGTCCCGGGGGAAGCCCTGAGTGCTGGACGAGCAGCATCTGCCTATGGGAGAGGGTGGCCAGTCCGCACTTGGGGGGGCTCCTGGGAAAGCAGTTTCACTCTCCTAACAAATGCCCTCCAGCTGAACCGTCCCGCGGCCCACATTCTCACTGGGCACCCATTTCCCTCATGACACCGTGGCCCAGTTCCGTAACTTGTCCACCACTTTTGTTTATCAGGATACTTCC
This sequence comes from Mormoops blainvillei, assembly GCA_004026545.1. Lineage (NCBI taxonomy): Eukaryota > Metazoa > Chordata > Mammalia > Chiroptera > Mormoopidae > Mormoops > Mormoops blainvillei. Next base: position 8,698 of record PVJD01019545.1, read on the forward strand.
GCCCTGGTCCTTCCGTCTCAGTCCTGCTCCCTTCAAAAACTTCAACCTCCAGCTCAGATCACAACTTACACCTTGTGGCTCGAACAGGTTGGTGTGTGTGTGTCTGTGTGTTGGGGTTAGAAAGGATTGTGCTGCTAGGTTCAACAATGAAAAATACAGAACTCCCAGTTCAATTTGGATTTCAGATGAATATTCATATCGAATCCTGAATAGCAATATTCACGTACATTTTCTTAGGATAAGTACGTTCCATGCCATATTTGGGATATACTTATCCCGAAAAATATTTATGGGTTATCCGAATATCTCACTGAACTGGGAATCCTGTGTTTTATCTGGCAGCCCTGGAGTACAGTTTGCCCCTCTCCTCCTCAGTACCCCTGCTCCGGGGTCGGGCCAGGGAGAAGGGGTGGCTGCAGCAGAGGTACCTCTTCACCCAGCCACGTGCCCGGGTGGCAGGCCTCTTTCCAGGGGCTGCCATTGCCACTCTGGTTGTCTCCCACGGGCTCTGCTGCCCTCCGTGTGGTGGGCCCCGCCCCACTGGCTCTCAGAGAGTGTGGGTTTAGGTGCTTGGGACCTGCCCCGCAGTTCAGCTCCCCTAGGCAGGGCATCCAGCTGCTCTAGGGCAGGGAGGGATCGTCGTCCTAACCAAAGGAGGCAGCGCGGGCTCTTCACCATCTCTCTACCTCTTTCTCTGCCTCTTCGGGCCACATGGGGACAGACGAGCCAGCCCGAAGGAGAGGCAGAGCACTAACCGGAAGTGAAGCACCCCCCACCCCGTCCTGATCTCGCGGGGCCCCCAGCCCCTGTGATTGATCCTCATGGAGATTGCCTCCCCTAACTTTGAGGAGAGCGAGCATTTCCTCCTCCCCCGTAAAGTCAGCTTCCTTTGTGCAGGTCCCCCTTACATTCACTAGGGGTTGTATGTACAGGGGTTCTGCTGGTCAGACGACAGGGGTTCCCTGTACTGAGAAGGTGGGAAACTCAGTGGTTTTTGTGCTCAGCTGTGGTTTTGAGCCACAATTCACGGGCAACAAGAAAATCCACTGAACATCTTGTGAATTCCATTTAGCCGAAGTCTAACTTGCACAGAGGAGAGAGGCCCAGCTCCGCAGCGAAGGAGCTGGACGATGGGAGGTCAGAGGGCGGGCACGCTCGGCATCCCTGTCTGACCGCAGGCAGGACGTCCTCCCCCTTGGTCCTCAATGTCACCTTCTGTTAGATAGGGGCTGGTACGCGTTGTCTCTTCCAGAACCTCTGGGGCGTTACTGTCATGGCAGATGCTCTCTGGGAGGAGAGGAAAGGAAAGAAGGCCAGAGGACCCTTCCTGTCGGGACGTGGAGCTCCAAGAGTTAGAAGTGGTATCTTCCCTTCCCAGCAACCTCCTTTCTCTGAGAAGAGGCCTCCATGTCGCCTCAAATCGCCTTCTTAACTGCTTAGGACTCTGCAGCTAGAAAAGCAGAGAACAGGGAGGCAGCACCAAGGACAGAGGCCGTCTGCCCGGGAAGGGGAGGCAGGGCTCTTTCAGCCCCAGCCAATCAGCGCAGAGCTGCGCACCGACAGTGCAGTGGGCTCTCCGCCTACTTTCTCTGGAGAATGAAATGCAGCCTCTCAGTTAATTGTCACCACAGCCCTTTGAGATATCGTCGCCCTATTTCGCAGGCCAGGAAACTGAGACGCGTTTAAGTCAAACTGAACGCATTTCATTTCTGGTCTAGGGCACCCTTTTCTTTTCACCTTTCAAAATTTTTCCTCCCCACTCTGCCATCTAGCGAAGAAACCAGGTGTTATTCCAATCATCGTTCTGTCACAATTGATGATGTTGAGCACTGCGACCTTGGGAGCCATCCGATATTTCACAAGGGGAACTCGAAACGTGTTTGCATGACTTCAAAGACTACGCTGCTTTCTACCGCCGTGTTGCTGGGCCACTGCCTCCGGGTCACCCAAGGTGAAGGCAAGCCTGGCTCTCTGGGGCTCAGGGCGCTCCCCTGGCCTGGGCTCAGCTACTCTCAGCCAACCCAGGCTGGCATTCAGCCACAGCCACTCGACTGTCTCCGTCTGTCGTCAGACCAGTGTCTGTTCTGATTGGTTGGTATCCATGCAGTACCAGTTATTTAACACTGTCGGTATAATCCCTGGCCCCCCATTCTGCCCCACCAAGGTCTTCCCAGCAGACTCGTGCATAGAGGGTGCCCTATCGTGCACACAGGACTGTGCGAGCCTCTTCCAGGGGACTGGGAAGGGGCAGAGTCTGGTCCTGCTCTCGGGAAGCCCGGACTAGGGGGCGAGGACTGCTGTATATTCACAAGGCAATTTGAAGGTCTCACCTCGAGGGTTCAGGTAAGAAGCCGATTTGAGATCAAGTGACTCAGTGTGAGATGAAGCCTCCTTAGCTCATTTCCAGTTCTTTAAGCAAAAGAATAAACTAAAAACAAGTTTTTTTTTCTGAGAGCTTACATTGTACTAGGTGCTTCTATATATTCCATCTCGTTTAATCAGCAATATTAACTCAGTACATATTAAGTATCAAATAATGTGGAAAGATGAACGGATCAGAAAAAGTCCAAGGCTAGGCTATGCTGTCCACAGCTGTCAACCAGCTGTGTCTCACCGAAGGGGGAAAACTCCTGGTTTCAAAATCCTACAGACCTGAGCTAGAATCCTGGCCCAGTGTTCCCAGTGTGAGCCTGGGCAAGTCTCAGCTTCTCCGGGCCTCAGTTATTCCAAATATTGGAA
>PVJD01019546.1:0-11448 GCA_004026545.1 Mormoops blainvillei
AGTTCAGCCACTCGAACCAAGCAGTGGCTGCAGAGAGCTGCTCCAGCCTCTGCAGCCCATGAAGTCTTATTTGGGTGGATTTTGGGGGTGGACAAAATGAACCCCCCCCTCACTTCTAGGTCTGTGACCTTGGACAGGTTACTGAACTTTTAGTTTTCTTTATCTGAGGATAAGAAGAAAGCACTTTGTTGTTTTTGTGGTTTTTGGTTTTGTTTTTTAAGAAGAGAGACAGTGATTTTGAAGTTCTGTAGGATGGGAATGATCCTGTAGAAAAAACGGAAATTAGGCCCCGCGTGGGTGGCTCAGTTGGTTGGAGTGCCGTTCCATACAACAAAAAAGGTTGCAGGTTCAATCCCCAGTTGGGGTGTGTACAGGAGGCAACCGATCAATGTTTCTGTCACATCGATATTTCTCTCTCTTCCTCTCTCTCCCTTCCCTGTCTCTAAAATCAATAAACATACTCTAGTGAGGATTAAAAGAAAGAAGGAAATTAGTAGTGGAGTGTGGGGCATGGGGACCCAAGTTCCTTAGGAGGCAAGAGGGCAAGGTTCTAGTGCCTCGTTTGAACTAGGAACACAGAAGCCCATCTGCAGGGACAGAGCGGAAGCAGAGCACTGGGCACAGATGCAGGCAGGTGGACAGATGTGGTGGGGGAGCCTGTGGGGTCCCCACTGGATGAAGGCAAGGCCATCTGCTGAGTAAAGATGGGGACAGAGGTGGTGGAGGTTTAAGGATGGAGGCGTATGACCTGGAATGTCCAAACTGGGGAACCAGAGGATGATGACTGGGCAGCGCCCTGGGCCCCCTTGAGGTTACTCTTCATGAAGTCAACTTAGGACAATTATCCTATTTCTGTGATTTTTCTCTAGCCAGTTTCAACTGCCTGGATGCTGTGTAGACAGAGACAGAGAGTAGGATTTAAGCAGCCTTGGGATTTTGCCAGGCAAGAGAGAAAAAGAGAGAGACAGGAATTGGGAGTGTATTCAAGGGCATGATTATGATGTTGTGTCATGAGGTCTAGGCTGGGTCAGAGAGGGAGATGAGGACATGGTGAAGGAGAGAGGTAAGGGACAATACCACGATCGGCGGATGGTGAGTCTGGTGAGGCCTAAGAATTACCGAGTTGGATGCTAGATAGAAGGAGCTGGACAGAGAGGGGGTGGTAATCGGAACACTAGGTGTTTAAAACTGAGATTATGGAGGAAGTTCTGCTGTTGAGATGTGACCACAGAAGCAGCTAATGCAAGGGTCACCTACATCAATAAAGGCATATCACCTAGAACAAGGGAGGTGAACATTCCACTTCATTCTCCTCCTTTCAGACCATCCTGAATACCACACTTCGTTCTGGACAAGATGCTTCAAGGGTCATAGATTCTCGAAAGTGCCTTTTGAGAACAATAATCATGATGGTGGGGAAGTTCAGGGCTTAGCCTAGTGGGAGAAGACTTAGAGACTTCTCTGTCTGTACCCAGGGCACAGGACTCCCTCCAGATATCTGAAGGCTATTCTGAAGAGGATTGGACTTGTTTCTGTATACTCAAATAGAAGAAAAAAAAAACTGGTAAAATGCCAAAAAAAAAAAAAAAAAGGGCAGTTTTTCAGCTCAAAATAAATCTGAGCTCTCCCACAGTGTACTGGACCTTCTGTGAGAATGAGTTCCCTGTCACAGAAATTGTTTAAGAATAGGTTGCACAGTTTATTGCTGGTGCTCTTATAAAAGGGAATTTAAGTTTTAGATGCTCTTTAAGATGCCTTTCCATCCCAGCCTTCTATAGGACCTCTTCAGATCCCTGGTTAGCAGGATAGATATTATTATTCCCATTTTATAGAATGGGAAACTGAGGCCCTGAGAGGCCAAGGAGCCTGTCTCAGGTCACACAGTGTCGGGCAGGACTGCAAGTCGAACTGGTCTGCTAAGTCCAAGGCCACACTACTTTCTACAATGCTGAGTTACCTCTGGATGACAAGAGAAGGGAATGAAATGGGCTTTGAGAGCCTGTTTTTTGCTTCCTGTTTCCAGGGCTCCGTGCTTATCTAATGAGTCAGTAGTCATTCTATGATTCCCCACAGGGAAGTCTTGCTATTCGTGTGAGAAGGTTACATAAATGAGGATGTAAGAGGCTCTTCAAATTATCATTAAACTCAATTTATATTCTCACAGGCACACAAGCAGTCTAGGGGGAAACCCTTGGGGAGAGCCATGCATCAGCCAAGAGGAATGTGCCCTGAAGAGGAAAAGATGATGGGTTGACAGCTTGTTGTTTTGAGACTCTAATAAGCTAATGCAGATGTTGTGGATACTGTAGGTGGGAAGGAGCTGGTCTCCCCAGGCACTCTGGGGAACATAGTAGCCCCAGGATGGAATGCCCAGCCTGGGGGTGAGTCAGCAGCCCCAAAGCCAAACACAATGTATTTTAAGAAAGGATCTTGGGAAACATTGACTCCTGCCTTCGACATCTTTGTCTCTTTCCAAACATCCTACTAATAAAAATCTCCATCTTCTTGCCCCTATCCACTCATCAGGGCGTGTCATAAGATTCTGGGGCCTGGAAAAGAGTCAGTCTGTCTGAGTTACTACCCTGGAGGTTGGCCACTGAGGAGGACCCATCAGGACAGAAGACATCTGGGTGTAAAGCTGTGAACCACAGCAATAAACAACTATGAGTGTCCTGCCCACAGCTGAGACAGTGCTCGATGGTTCCGTGCCACAGACCAGCCATTCCATTCTTCCTGCTCTTTCCCTGCCATACAGTGGGGCCTGGAGCGTTGCACCTGAGGGACGAGTTTTCCCCCACAGTTCCCACTTATGTCGTTCATTTCTGTTACTTACAGTAGAATGGAGGGGAATGGTCTCTTAAAAAAAGTTTGCACCTGGAGCCCAGGTTCTGTCTGATACTTGGCCTGCGGTAGACAGAAGTTTGATGTCAGCAGGCGCTTCGGCCTTTAGGTAGACCAGGAGAGGAAACAACCCCCTTTCCCTCTAGCTCCCCAAACCCTAAAGACAGAGATTGCTATGCTGCTGAGATAAAAGTGATAAAGGAGAAGGGAAATGATAGTTTTTTGTTTGTTTCTTTTAACTGACTTTTTTTCTTAAGTCATCTGCGCTTTAGCTCCGGGAACAGGTTTTCTTTTTGAGTCTCTTCATCTTTCTGTCTCTGGCTAAATTATCTCTCCTGTGCCTTGATCAGATTGACAGGGAGCACAGTTATCGGTACTTGTCAGGACTTCGTACAAAGCAGAGCACCAAAGCCCAAAGCTGGAAACCAAGAGGTGAGTTTCCAAGGCTGCTCACTGCCCCCAGGTCTGTAATGTCAAAGCGCACACCGTTTCAGTTATCTATTGCTATAGAGCAAGCCAGTTAGTGAGCTAACGCACTTACTTGCTCATGATTCTTGCAAGCTGAGCTGACTTAGCCGGGCGGTTCTGCTGGTTTTGCCAGTAGTCACTTGCAGGGCTGCTTTCAGCTGGCGGATTAGCTGGCAGCTGGGATCAGTTAGTACGGACAGGAAGGCTGGGCTCCTCTCTCTCTCTCCATAGAGTTTCAGGGTCTCTCCCTCTTCACATGATTTCTCCATATGGTCTCTTCTCTCCACAAGGTAGCCAAACTTGAATCTTGGCCGTCCCAGGCTCCCAAGAGCACAAAAAAATGAAAGCTCCCAGCCTTCTTAAGGCGGAGACCTGAAACTGGCACAGTATAATTTCCACCACATTCTACTGGCTAGTGCAAATCGCAGGTCCACACCAGATTCCAAGGGAGAAGATAATGCAAGGCTATAAATACCAAGGGGAAGGATTTCACTGGGGAGCACCCATGTAAAGACTACCACACCCCATCCAACCTGGGAGGCACAAGGAATGGCATAGCCAGTGTTATGGGAGTTTGGGCTCTGGAAATGCAAGAAAAGCAAGAGAAGAATAATGGTTACTCATAAAAGCAGGGAAATGTTATCATATAAAATAGATATGAAGGGTGCCGTGGTGGTAGTGAGGGTCTTGGCTGTGGCCGGGGGAAGTGAATGGTTTTACCTGGAGGGTCCTATGCCACCATTCTCAGCGGGCCAGGGCGTTCGTGTTCTTGGCCTTCTGCCACGTGCTGGTCCTGCGGCTCACTGCTCATCTTCTTCGCCATCTCGCACATTATAGTATTGATGAGCTGAAGACCGATTACAGGAATCCTGTAGACCAATGTAATGCCGTGGTATCCTCTTGTACTTCCATCCATCCTCTCTTCTGTGTCATGTCTCATTGTGCAGCAAAGTGGCTTCCACTGGACTCAATATGTCCATCTTGGCATATCATATTTGGAGGTATATGAGTAGATCAGTGATGAGTGGACTAGGACTCTATGGCCCTACAACCATCACGAACGCAGATATTCTAGCATTTCGTCAGAAAGAAAGGTGGTGCAGTTTAGCTCTTTATCCTCTAGACTTTTTTTACTACTTATACTGTTTTATGTTTTGGTCAGCGCTGAGAACAATGCTCAGGCCTGGCTGGTACAGCTTGGTTGGCTGGAGTGTCTTCCTGTACACAGAAAGGTTTCGGGTTCAGTTCTCAGTCAGAGCACATAGGCTCGATCCCCAGTCTGGATGCATAGGATCCCCGGTCCACGCACATACCGAACTCAACTAGTCGATGTTTCTCAAATCAATCTCTCTCTCTCTCTGTGTCCCCTCCTCCACCTTCCCCTCTCTCTAAAGCAATGAAAAAAATGTCCTCAGGTGAGGATATAAAAAAAAAAAAGGAACAACACACAGGAGAACTGGTCCAGTTAAGTGCATGAAAAAGTAATAAAATGAAGGGATTCTATCCATCAAGATCCAGTTTCCAAGAGTAGCCTGTAGAATCTGATCAGCTACTTTAAAACATGACTCCCTACTGTTTAAATATTTCTACATTTGTTTTGCTTGTGAAAAGACTGTTTTCATGTTACACTTGGATAAAAAATTTAAATGGAATTATGTATAAATTAATATTTAAAAAATTACCTATGGTTTTGACAGGTTTTAACTTACATTCCTTAAGGAACAGCAATAATCCCTGAATAATTGCATTAATGATTTTTAAAAGTATATTTTATTGACTATGCTATTACAGTTGTCCCATTTTTTTCTCCCCTTTATTCCCTCTGCCCTGCACCCCTCTCCCCACCCTTAGTTCATGTCCATGGGTCGTACATATAAGTTCTTTGGCTTCTCCATTTCCTATGCTATTCTTAGCCTCCCCCAGTCCATTTTGTACTTACCATTTATGCTTCTTATTCCCTGTACTTTTACCTTCATTATGCCCTCCCCCTTTCCCTTCCCCTCCCCACTAATAACCCTCCAAGTGGCTTCCATTTCTGTGATTCTGTTCCTGTTCTAGTTGTTTACTTAGTTTGTTTTTGTTTTTGTTTTTGTTTTACATTCAGTTGTTGATAGTTGTGAGTTTGTTGTCATTTTACTGTTCATAGTTTTGATCTCCTTCTTTTTCTTAGATAAGCCCCTTTAACATTTCATATAATAAGGGCTTGGTGATGATGAACTCCTTTAACTTGACCTTATCTGGGAAGCACTTTATCTGCCCTTCCATTCTAAATGATAGCTTTGCTGGATAGAGTAATCTTGGGTGCAGATCCTTGCCTTTCATGACTTGGAACACTTCTTTCCAGCTGCTTCTTGCCTGGAAGGTTTCTTTTGAGAAATCAGCTGATGGTCTGATGGGAACTCCTTTGTAAGTAACTCTCTTCTTTTCTCTTGCTGCTTTTAAGATTCTCTCCTTCTCTTTAATCTTGGGTAATATAGTTATGATGTGCCTAGGTGTGAGCTTCCTTGGGTCCAACTTCTTTGGGACTCTCTGACCTTCCTGGACTTCCTGGAAGCGTGTTTCCTTTGCCAGATTGGGGAAGTTTTCCTTCATTATTTGTTCAAATAAGTTTTGAATTTCTTGCTCTTCCTCTTCTTCTGGCATCCCTATGATTCAGATGTTGGCATGTTTAAAGTTGTCCCAGAGGTTCCTAAGCCTCTCCTCATTTTTTTAATCCTCATTTCTTCATTCTGTTCCAGTTGGATGTTTATTTCTTCCTACTGCTCCAAATTGTTGATTTGAGTCCCAGTTTTCTTCCCTTCACTGTTGGCTCCTTGTATATTTTTCTTTATTTCACTTTGCATAGCCCTCACTTTTTCCTCTATTTTTGCAACCATATTCAACCATTTCTGTGAGCATCCTGATTACCAGTGTTTTGAACTTTGCATCTGATAGGTTGGCTATCTCTTCAACGCTTAGTTCTTTTTCTGGAGTTTTGATCTATTCTTTCATTTTGGCCATATTTCTTTGTCTCAGTGCACCTGTTATATTGCAAGGGTGGAACCTTAGGTAATCACCAGGAAAGGGCAACTCATGTGGCTGCATTGTGGCCCTGTATGTGGGAGAGGGGTCAGAGAGGGAACAATGCCACTTGCTTGGCTCTCGACTGGCTTTCAGTCACTTCCCCCACTACCCACAAGCAAATTGGGCCCTTCTGGTATTGATTTCCACGTGGGTGGGTTTGTGTACATTCTAGGACCCTGTGGGTCTCTCCAACAAACTCTTCTGTGAGGCTGGGAGTTTCTCCCACTGCTGCAAACCCACAGGTTTTTACAGCCAGGGGCTTTGAGGCTTTCTTTTCCTGCACTAGAACCCTGGGTTGCAAGGTCTCTCTCACTCACTTGGTGTTCCTCCCAGTTTATCCACATGCAAATGTGGGACCACCAGCTGCCCTCTTGCCTGCCGAATCCTCTCTGCTCCAGCTGCCCATTTCCACCCCTCCTAACAGTCTGGATGAATGTTTTTTCTTTAATTGCTTGTTTGCCACACTTCCATACAGTTCTATTTTCTGGCAGTTCTGGTTGTTTTTTTTAATTTGTTGTTGTCCTTCTTTTGGTTGTGTGAGGAGGTAAAGTGTATCTACCTATGCCTCCATCTTGGCCAGAGGCTAATTGCATTAATTATTGACTCTCCTTCATCCGTTGGAAGCTTTTGTTATAGGAGCTCGTAATGCTTATTTTGGTTTTATTGAAATGCCACCTAGTTACAAATTATTGGATATTATTGGTAGGAATGGCAAGGCAGGTAAAAATATTTTCACTCCTCGTGCCAGCTCTGATTGCTAGGATTCTAAAACCTCTTGAGGTTCAACAGGAAGAATGTGGTGGTTGATTAGTAATGTCTGCCTTGAGCAGAGAATGAGGTATGGCAGGTGTGTGCTATGCTTTAGCCATGCTGTATCTGTGGGGAGCCTAGTGGCCTAAGCTTCTGTGACCTGATGAGCACTCATACCTGCTGATCCTTCTGTGACCCCCGTAGCAACTGAGAGGCCAAAGGAACTGAAGGTTGAAATATTTCTGCTCCAAGTGTTCAGGATATTTCAAGAGCTAAACCAACCTGCCTACTTGGTCCACATGAAAGAACAGCTCCTTCTTCTGAATTATAAAAACATTCAGGAGTATGGTCCCTGAGATACATTCCACCCTCACATTCACCCATGACTCCTCTGGAACAAAACAGTGGATCCTATGAAAGTTGGCCTGCAAGCACTGACCTGTGAGTCCCAAACCTGGCCTGGCATCAGAATCACCAGGGGAGTTATCAAGAAAACAGTCTGCAGGCTCCTATGCCATAGTAGGTCTGAGCAGAGGCCTGGGCATCTGCATTTTAAGCTTTCCTGACGCTTCCAGTAGAGCTATGCAAAGACCGCAGTGTGAGGAACTCTGGCGGACCACACCCCAGGACAGGCATGCTGTGCGTGGCCCCAGTTCCCCCAACCTTCAGAGTCAGAATGGAGCTTGAGGTGAGGGATGAAGGACACCGAGACTCCCCACACGCCTTCCCACTGGATCCTACATGAGGAAAGACCCAGCTCTGGGCTCTCCCTGCCCTGGCAGTCCATCCTGACAATGCACCTGCTCCTCTGACAGTTTCCTCCCACCTGAAAACCTCCTGAGCAGGGACTGCTGTGCCTGCTGCTTCTGCTGGGACCCACTTTGTCATAACAAACTTGAGCTGGTTTCGGGCCTGACATAATTGTACTTGAACGTGTGGGGAAAGCAGTCACCCATGCGGGCACCCTGCCCCAGAGGACACATCACGGGGAGAATCAGGCCTGCCTTTCCCCACCAACCAGTGCACGCTCAGGCCTGAGTGCCTGGCCTCAGGCCTCGACTCCATGACGGCTGCTATGCTTGGAAGAGGGAGAAGGCGGATGCACTAGTTAGATGCGGTTGTGACTGTCTTGTTCAGGGCCTTGCTTATAAAAAAAGCTTCTCGTGGAAGTTCAGAAAGTCACATCACCTTCCCAACAAGTATGTCTATTTTTTGGAATTTGACTTTTCAAACTTGTCTCATGAGAGGATGTATTTTTCTGACAAAGAGGTAGGGGCTGTGGGTGCTGTGTCCAGCTCTCTGTGGGCTGAGCTTTATTTTCACCACTGAATGGTAAAACTCATCATAGAAGCTCTGAGAAAATTAGGAGCAGCACGAACAAACAAACAAAAATGTATCCAATCATGCATTTCCAGGGCTTTTAAATAATAACTACTTGCCCAACACTCTATTAGGCACTGCAATGAGATTCAAAAGAAATGAAAGCAATGCCTGTGTCCACAAGAATCTTACCGACCTTCCAAACAGAAAAAAAAAAAATCAAACTGGAGATAATTAGAGAAGTATTAAGGTCTCAGCTATTTCGTGTTGAAAGCCAGTTCGATGGAAATTTAGAGAAAGGAACAATCAGAGATGATTGGGAAGAGATGGAAGCTATGCAAACTCAGGCTCGAATATGAATAAGCAACAGGAAGAAGAACACATTCCATACCAATGATACACTGTGAGAAAAGCAAAACACAGCAAAGGCAAGGAGTATGCAGAAGACTCTAGAAGGCTGGCCTGGCTAGAGATGAATGGGTATTGGTTTAAAATAAGGTTAAGCAGGAATAGAGCAGGCTATGGTAGGCTTTAAAACCCAGGCAGAGGGTCATAATCATCGGACCCAAAGACAGAAAGGGCTTCAGCCATTTAATCCAGTGGTTTTTAAACCAGCTCCCCTGAGCCCGGACATGTGCAGAGGTACAGCAGGGGTGCTAGAAATGAAGTATTTCCCACCTACCATGTAAGGTTTAAACCACTTGAAGAAACACTTGGTTGTTTTTTCATTGCTTTCTGTATCAGGGTCCTGTTCACGATTTCATTAATTCAAGAATTCTGCTAAAAATGTTTGAAAACTACCAATCCACTCCATACCTTATCTGAGACTTGATGGAGAGAACAATAGAGAGTTGCGGTAGATTCGTGAGCCACGGAAGTATTGGAATTGACAGGATGTGAGACGAGATTAGAACAGAAGCACAGCAGTGCCCCAACTCAGAGTCTGCCTTCCCCAGGGCAATCCGCCTTGGCCAGCCTGGCTCAAAATTCTTTCCTAACTTGCAATCATAGAGTAACGTGTTGGTTGTATAAATTCATTTGTTAATGAATGATGCTCTTCACTGTGACATCTCTGTTATAATTGTCTAGAGCTTTTCTTTAAAATTGTTTTGGTCTTTCATTTTTCACAGAGCAAAGATTAGCCAAAGATGTGCCTGGACTGTTGTAGAGAGGTCCAAGTATCACAGGATCAAAGTGTGGACTTTGAGAATCTTTGCTTCCTCAGGTCCTATGATTCCATAATATCTCTACCTGATTGGTCGTTCAGGGGGTGGGAGGAGTGGTGCGGGGAGCATGACTTATTCACGGTGGGCCCATGGTTAAGTGAGGGTGGGAGCTGGGTGGTTGGTTGATTGGCTGGCTGAGGAATGAAAAGCCTTCACCAGGCTAGCTATCATTCAGAGTGGACTGAAGGTTATGAATCTGACTACGACTGAGGAAACTCAAAAGGAACTTTGGGATTCGTTCTAGCTTCTCTGACCTCTGAAGAAGCAGGACAGTTTTCTAGTCTCAGCTTCATGTGGTTCATTGTTGACAGTCCAGATCCTACACATTCCCATCAGAGTAAGAGCTGGATGTAGCATGATTACAAGGCTCTCATGCCTGCAAGGAATCTGTCCTGGGTCACAAAAGGGACTGGACGGCTATAGCAAAATGCACAACAGCACTCAACTCTTTAGGACCTATTCATTTTCTTCGTGGCCAAGCAGACTGAACAACTGAGAGAGTGTGCAGTTCATTCGTCAAGGTCCAGCCTCAGGACTGAGGCCAAAATGTGCTGCAGGAAGTTCACTGATGGGAGATGGATTCAGTGAAGCCAGATGGCTGTTTCCTTTTCATTTTCCCTCAGCAGCCTGATTTTATCACCTGGTGTCAAGAATAGGAACAAAATCATGCCCAGACCTGAAAGTTTCAGATTATAGTAGAGAAGATGAAGGAATAGAAGAGTTTTTTCCTCCTGATTTCCCTCAATGGATTAATAATGATAATAATAATAACAGCTTTATTTTACTTAATTTGTTACTATGTATAAACTCTGATATAAGCACTTAATACACTATTAATTCATTTAATTCTCACAGCAATACTATGAGGGTAGGTACTATTAGTAACTTCATTTCAAAGGATGAGGAAACTGAAGCTTATAAAATGCATGTACCTCACCTAAAAAAAGGGGACCCTATTAAGACCCCACCCACTAACAATGGTTGTTAAAAGGACAAACTCTTGGGCCAGACTGTCTGAGACTGAACCTCTCACCTGCCTCTTATTAACAAGCTGCCATTACTTAATTTATGTATGCCTGCAGTTTCTAATTCCTAAAATGCTTCTGTAAAACTTAACTTGTAGAGTTGCTTATGTTGGATAACTAAGACAATCCATGTAAAATGCTAAATATTATAACCTGGATAATAGTAAACACTTAAATAATGTTTGTTGTTATTATTATTAATTTAGGCAATTTCCGAAGCCACTCTCCTTCAGGCAGTGCTTTGGTGGTACCCCATTGCAATCATGCTTGAGCTAAATTATCCATTAATACATCTATCACTTCCTTCCATAGTCCCCCACTCATCCATCCCCCTCATTCCAATACTACTTTCCTCTCTTCCCCAGTTTTTCTCCCCCAATGCTAACCTTAAGGGTGGGGGTGGGGGGGATAAAAACTAAACATCCCTGGACACACTGGGTGTGATTTATCTCCTTTTTCAGATCCCCAGGATGTGCAGTTAATAAACACTTGGTCTTAGGGTGGCGAACACACAATACAATATACAGATAATGCAATATAGAATTGTACACCTTACACCTATATAATTTTATTAACGAATGTCACCCCAATAAATTCAGTTTTAAAAAAGACACTTAGTCTTCGCCCCCTAAAACTAATCAGTTTAACTTTGCTCACATTCTTCCACCAGGCGGAGATATCTGTGTGTACATGTCAAGGTAAAATCTCATATTCTCTGCGATTGTTTCAGCTGAGTGTTGTTTGGACCTTACGGC